>OY757017.1:125060445-125280373 GCA_963580285.1 Lucinisca nassula
TATTGTTAGACTACTTAGTAATCTTTGGCTTCTACATTATTTCTGAAATATGCAATTTACGTAATAAAGCGAATTTGCAAATTTAAGCCTTATTTCCATAAAACGCTACATCTCTCTTTAATGGCAGTTTATTCCGTAAGTGTTACATAAATCACTTGCCTTATTAAATTCAAATAAAATAGTTAAAAAATGTAATGCATTTCATTGGCTTCTATTTCTTAAATTTAAATTTACGGAATAAAGCAAATCTACATATTTTAGCCTCATTTCCGCAAATTGCTTACCTCTTTTAAATGCACTTTATCCCGTGAAAGTCTTACACGAATGAATATAAAAGAAACAAGCCTACCTTACAGCTTATGCGGACCAGATATTCACTGTGCAAGCCGTTCACTGTACTTATTTTCATGTCTGTATTACTTTAGTTTAATTTTACAAATGTTCTAAAACAATTTTTATGCCATTTTCACTTTTAAACGTTTTTACTATTGTTTTATGAGATCTATTTAAAACTTTTTACACCTGTTATCAATGTCACTGTTACACAAAATCACTGTCTGAACTGGAGAATTCATATCGATATGCACTCTTGGAATATGGATTACAAACGCCTTTTTTGGCTGCTTTGGTACCTTTTGGATTCTTGCTCTTTTTCTTAATTGGCTGAAATTGTTTCGGGTGGTATAACTTTTTGTTTTTTTCTTCTTCCCATTATCGCTGTCACCACTTGAAAGTGCAATTATGGGGTTTGCTTTTGTCGCTGCTGTTGTTTTTTTTTCATCATGTTACGAATCTGTCATCTAACTGATTTGAAGCCATTGAACCGGTGTCATGTTCTTTTGATGTGGAAGGTTGTGGTGAATGATATGTATGTACAGAACTGGGTCGGGGGGAATCACGAGGAGATGTTGACACGGCAGAAGACAATTTTGCTTCATCTTGACTTTTAGCGACTGGAGTAGAGGAAGCCTGTGGGATATCAGTATCTCTAGGGGTTTCAAAAGATACTACCGGCAATCGGACATCAACGTCATCAGGCTCATCCTCACTGCCACTATTGCACTGTACTATGGTTATGTGATGTTGTCTTTCAACAGCAGAGGAAGGCGGTGTCCAAGTATTAAACAGTGGCTTTGTGTACGTATAATGGCGAGGAATATCAAGAGTATAAACAGATTGTATTAGCTCAAAGAATGCACTATATTTGTTTTTGCCCTGCATGTGGTTTCTCCACACAATTTCCGCTAAGTGCTGCTGAAATAGTTTCACATTTGTGCCATTTATCTTCCGAAAATGATCTTTGCAGTGCTACCATGCTCATTCGATCTGGTTTGTTTGGCATTCTATGACCTCGCCAGTATCAACACTTCTATAGGTTTGTTTGAATGTAGTCTTATGACAGACTGTAAAGTGTTGATAGCCAAGTTCATTCAGGCCTATATATGCACCCCACGAATCACTGAAAATTCTCGACCCCACTGCTACATGCCTTTGTATTATAGGGACCAAAGTGTCTGCATCTCTTTTATCTACTGGGTAGATTATTAGTTTGTTTGAAGCCCTGTCAACAATACCAAATATCCATATTCTGTGGCCCTTTGGTTCACTCCTGTTATATTTGATCTTTCTGCCAAATAAACTTTCATCTATCACCACATCTCCTTCAAACTGTATCATGTTGTACATGTCAAAGGTATACTGACAGAACATTTCTCTAACATAACTAGCCCAATCTACAGCTGTATGCCTGTAGTCCATCCCCGTAGATAGTGCACAGTGATGAAGACTGTGTCCCTCTAAATACGATTTTACAAACATCATTAAATCGCGGATGTTATAAGATGACCCTTCAAAAAAAGAATATTTACTCATTCCTATTTCCACACCAGAATGCTTGGGACATCGAAATGAAAAGCCATCCTGAATCCGTTGCCTTCTGTACAATTTACCGATAATATCACACTTATTACAATGATCTTCAGAGGTAAGCAATCCATGCTGCCTCAACCATCTAAACAAATCCTCATCTGATGACATAAATAAGGTGTGGAATGTCCACAGATTTTGAAAATCCTGAATTTCTATTGTGTCAATATCAAATTTTTTTCAGGTGAAAATTTCCTTCATCCATATTGACATATACTATTTCCAACACAGATACACCTAAACTATGGCGTATTATAAAGACTTTCACTCAAAAACTTTTCACATATCAGAATAAGCTTACCTGTTCATTACGTAATAACAGCTCACTCAGGTAGATTAACCTGTAAATAACCAAAGTACTGGCGATTCGTTTGGTAAAATATAACGGTAAATTTCTGCTTATACAGGTAAATTGGACATTTCACGAGACGAAATACCCCTAAATATTACTTTTGGTTGTATCAAGTCAGCTGTATATTAGTCCTGATTCTACCCCGTATACAATCTACTCCGAATATTGGAACGCTATTTTCGATAATAACTGTCTGTAAATTCGTATTTCTTTAATACCGTATAACCCCAGAAAAGAAAACCGAGCCCCTTTTCTTTTCCTGGAGGTCCCCAATAGGGACCCTTTAAGAAACTCCGGGGGAGAATTTCCCCTGCATGGCATGGGAAGAGTTTTTGATAATTTTCGGCCGTATTTATTAGTCCTGATTCTACCCCGTATACAATCTCCCCCGAATATTAGAAAGCTATTTTCGTCAATTACTGTCAGTAATTTCGTATTTCTTTAATACCGTATGACCCCAGAAAAGAAAACCGATCCCCTTTTCTTTTCCTGGAGGTCCCAAATACAGACCCTTTAAGACACTCCGGGGAAGAATTCCCCCTTGCAAGGCATGGAAAGAGTGTTTAATAATTTTCGGCCGTATATATTAGTCCTGATTCTACTCCGTATACAATCTCCCCCGAATATTTGAACGCTATTTTCTTAAATAACTGTCTGTAAATTCGTATTTCTTTAATACTGTATAACCCCAGAAAAGAAAACCGAACCCTTTTTCTTTTCCTGAAGGTCCCCAATAGAGACCCCTTAAGACACTCCGGGGGAGAATTTCCAATGCATGGCACGGGAAGAGTGTTTGATAATTTTCGGCCGTATATTTTAGTTCTGATTTTACCCCGTATACAATCTCCCCCGAATATTCGAAAGCTATTTTCGTCAATTACTGTCAGTAATTTCGTATTTCTTTAATGCCGTATAACCCCAGAAAAGAAAACCGAGCCCCTTTTCTTTTCCTGGAGGTCCCCAATAGAGACCCTTTAAGACACTCCGGGGAATAATTCCCCTCTGCAAGGCATGGGAAGAGTGTTTGATAATTTTCGGCCGTATATATTAGTCCTGATTCTACCCCGTATACAATCTCCCCCGAATATTGGAACGCTATTTTCGTCAATTATTGTCAGTAAGTGTGTATTTCTTTAATACTGTATAACCCCCGAAACTAAAACCAAGTCCCTTTTTTCTTTCCTGTAAGTCCCCAAATTAGACCCTTTAAGACACTTTCGGGGAGAACTCCCCTATAAGGCATTGGAAGAATGTTGGAACTATTTCTGCCGTATATGTTAGTCCTGATTCTACCCCGTATACAATCTCTCCCGAATATATAAAAACAACTTCATAATTAACTAGCAAGCGTCTGAATGACACAGATTAAAAAATATAGTGCGGTAACGGATTTTTTTAACCCAATTCTTACAATCCCTTACGCGAGAAAATCAGGATATTGCCGAACCTTCCTCCAGTGAATCAAGTATGGTGCAATACTGTGATTGAGAATTTGAAGCATGCTTTTACGATTCTGGTAGGTATGAATGCAAATCGTCTTGAATTTGCAATTGCAAATAAAGCTTGTGCAGTGCTCCATTCACGCCTCATTTAAATAAGAGCAGAAAGTGTTCCATCAGAGCATTGCACCTGTACCACGTGACACTTGAACAGAACAATAATCGATGCACATGGAATGTCGAATAAAGATAGTGTACATGCATTTTATACTTTTTTGTTTTCCTGTTTTGTAAATCGACTGCAAAATAAATATTACTACTGTGTTTATGCTACGCCTGTCCACGTAATTATCACTGATTAATAAGTTTCACCCGCAGACAAAGTAAAGTTTAATAGACAGGGCTCAATAAAAAAGAAACATGCATCAAGTAAACAAATCTGTGAAATAAAGAACCCCTAAACCCCACCTTATACAGCGAAAACTGGATTTTACGGGGAATACGTTTTTGTCTTATTTCTGCTCTGAGCCATATATTGTGTATACTCGTAAGAACCGCCTTACTGAGTACCTACAAGTACCATTAACCGATATTTGCAGTATAAATATTTAAAATATCATGTATTTTCATCACAAAATCAGCTATTTCCGAGATTAGAAAAAAGGCCTTTATCGCATGTTTTTTGTTTTTTATTGAAATGATATTAACAATCACTTGCACTATTGATGGTGCTAACCTTTTATGCCTAGGGCCCCTGGAATAGTACATTTGTAAAAAATGAAGACGCGGATTAGTTTTGTTTGTTTAACTTGAGCGTTTACATTCCCGTCAACACAAATAAGGTTATTTTGGAGTTGTTTCCAGTTTTATTAGACTTTTACCCGATATTGTGATGAAATGACATCTCACAATAGACGTGAAGGCAATGATCTGGAATCGATAAAATTAACCCACAGCTACCACCAGAGACACGAAAGGGAAAGAAACACAAACATGAAATAACTAGACTCTAATGGAAACATCAATAGCGGAAAGCCAAAAGGACAGTTACTTTCCCACAAAATGGCCAATTGGCTATCCAAAACTTTTAATGAAAAATATAAGCGGTTCACAAACGCAAAGACGGATCATAATAAAACTCAACCGCGACAGCAGAACCGCCTTGGAAATGTGCTGTCGTCAAATGAAAGCAATATGGTTTTAAGACTCGTACCGCTTTGCGTGGGCAGGCTTACATCCTCTAAGAGGTTTACTAGTACTCGTGTGCGGTCGGTTTCAGCTCTGCGTGGAAGCATCATGCGGCCCATCTATTTCTCCAAGCCCCGATGGGCAGGCGCCTGTTCAAACAACTTAGTACCAAATCTTATATAAATATTGTCAAGTAGAAAGGTGAGAGCTTCACACACTTTCTGACATAGCCATAAATTTGAATTTCATTGTCGCCTAAATGCCTAAAGTTCAATCCGAAATATCACTTGGGAGCAGAGGTGGTTCTGGATATTTTTAAGATGGCCACCATAGCGGCCTTACTGGGTACCAGAACGAAAAGATTTTTACAATCCAGAGTCTCCATGTAGTCCCGATGCGACTATTTACGTTTCAGTTCAACTCGTTTTTTTTTTTTTTCGTTTCGGAAGGAGGTGTCCTTGAAGTATTTCCAAGTTGGTTGCCTTCTTGGATATGGAGACGAAACGAATTTAGCAATATTGAATCTCCATTTCGCCCCAGTGCTTCCCACCAACTTTCAGTGTATTCTGTTTTTAGGTTCGGTAATGACATATCGAAATTCAAAATAGCCGCCATGGTGACCATCTTGGATAATGGAACGGAACAATTTTAGCAATTCTGAATCTCCATTTTGCCCCGATGCCTTCAACTAAGTATCAGCCTATACGACTCTGGAGGAAGATGTCGAAACGACGAACGACAGACAACGAATGGACAACAACTGGACGACCGACGACAGGCTATGTCAAAAGCCGATCTGGAGCGACTTTATGGCCGCATACTTGAAACAGACACCCGAGCTTATATTGCGACAATGCATCCCTTAACTCCTTTCATTTTCGTACGCTTATGGCATGAAAGTCGTTACAAAAAGGAATGAAGTATAACTGAAACAAAAAAAAAAAAAAAAAAAAAAAAAAATCCACCTGTACCAGCACCGAAAACACGCCTTATTAATTGTAACCTCCTTAAACCCCACTTTTATACAGTGACACTGGGCTTAAGATTGGTATACATCATTTTTCTTATTTCTGACCGAAAACATAGATCATGGGTACTCGTTTGCACCGCCTCGTTGAGACGGTTCTAACGAGCTGACAGTCTTTTTGCGGTGGCGGTTAGTTATTAAACCAAATCAAATGGGTATAGAACGGGAATCAGAAACAAAAACCATTGAGTTCTGTTCATGTATACGCTAGAGGGCGTTACCAGTCAGGAGAAGCCACGTTCGCAGCCATCCCATTCCACTGAACTAAAACAGGAATTTATGATAAAGAAGCACACATAAAGCACGAACAAAGATATAAAAGCACTGGTGGATCGATCGTCCCTGAGTACAGGCTGGCGAAAATGTTTCTGAACGGCGATTAAATGTTTCGCTTAACCCTAAAGTTCCTGCAATTTAAGCAAACAGTGTAGAACCTGATCAGACGCCGCGTTATAACGCGGCGTTTGATCCGGGTCCACACTGTTCGACAGTATCCCAGCAAATGTGCCAAGCCCATGTTGTACATATAATCCTCTTTATTCTACTCCCTGACGTCACAACGACAAGATTAGCGTGGGTATAAATAAGCGTTTACATGGATTGTGTATATGACGAAAGTGGCTTGGACAATTGAGAAGTTTCAGGCACAGCTTTTTATAAGATTATTCTCCCTTTATCCGCCATTTTGGAGACACTAGGCATTTTTTTTTTTTTTTTGGTTTTGGTTTTACGGCCCTTTCAAGATTATTTCACTCATATCGAGCCGATCGTTAATCAGAGGTGGGCGAAAACCGGAGTACCCGGAGAAAAACCACATGACCTTCCGTTGCAGAACTTGGCGTCTCACATATAACCCGAGCGAGGCTCGAACAGACACCAGGCAAGTTTTTGTGTACAATTTTATTCATATTCGGCCAATAATTCCATAGTGATAAAAACACTGAATGGGTTATTATTATGTCAAACAGTGTAAATCCTGATCAGATGGCTTCTCCAGAAGCCATCTGATCTGAATCTACACTGTTTCCAAAGATAGGGGTTGTCGTGAACAGCAAGATAAGGGTTAATAGTTTCGCCTTTATGGTACTCTGGCTTTGAAAAAGCCGTCAGCCGTTTTCAGTGATAGCACACTAGGGCGGCTATTGTTAAATCCTTTGACAGCTATTGTTCGTTTGTATTCCGATCGCCCCAGGGGGTAGAAATCCTAATGTGGAATAAATAATCAGACGTTACCATAATGTAAAAAAAGGTTTCGGAATTCATTACGAAACCAGGCCTTTACAAATACATTGTAACCGTTATCGTCGAAAAATGAAATTTTTAGGATGAAAAATCGCGATATTTTCTTATTGCTGCTCAAATATAGCCGCCTCATTGAGGCGGTTCTAACGAGTACCCAGAATCTCTATTTTAGAGCAGAAATAAGAAAAAATAAGGTTTACCCCTGCAGATCCCAGTTTTACTATATAAAAGTGGGGTTCAATGGGGTCAAAATTATATAGGCGTGTTTTCGTGATGTATGGAGAAAAACAACAATAAAGATGATAAATGCCATTTTGAAATACTAGAACAAGCCATACATGTAATACAAACTGCGCAACAATCATTTTGAGACATTGAATGTGCACAAATCTCCAGAGACACGATTTGTAATTGCGTTTCTTCAAGTTGTGGTAATGTGCAGACGTTGAAGTACATTAAACGGCTAAACAGCCCTGTAGTGTCAATGGAAATCAAATCACAACATCTTATTGTACATCAGTAAGATCACTTAAGTCAGGCTATTATATTAATGTGTTCATACAGATGGATAAGGTATCAAACACTGTTGACGTTCCATCTCCAATTGAACTCTCTTGTGCAAAATTGTTTGTCGGCACCTGAAATTACTTTGGTTTTGCAACAAACCGAACGTCATAGCCCGAAGTAATAAATTCTGTTACACTTTTTGTGTGTTTTGCAATGTTGTTTATAGGCAGTCAAATCGGAAAACGCCAGGATAACGCAGTCCGTCTAGAATGTTTTTTACAATGTCGATGTATATGTACGTGTCGTTTGATAGGCAGACTATTAATTGATAAAATCAATACTACATGCCAATATAATAATAATGTGATTGGAGGCACACTTTTTAAGTAGAAGTAATACAAAGATCAGGAATCGATACAATTAACTTACTCCACCCATCAAAGACACCAAAGGGAAAGAAACACCAACATTAAGCGACCAGACCATAATGGAAACCTAAACAAAGGAAGGCCATAAGGACTCAATGCTTGCTTTTCTAAGTTCATTGCCCATTTCTGTATTTACGATTCTGGATACCGAGACGAATAAATTCGATATAAAAAGATTGGGTACAACATGGATATTAAACGACAGACTGCATGCATGGTAGTTAACCCAATCACGGTTGGCAACTTTGCTTCCCTCTTTAATTGCACGCCGGTGGGTCGGGTCTCAGATTCTATGACGGTTCATGTAACTGACTTCAACACTCGCAATAAATTATTTAAGGCTAAACTTCTTAATCAGGGTTATCGGTACCATAAACTACGCAGAGCCTTTTCAAAAGTGTATAGACGTCTTCTGATTAAATTTCAAAATTTAATACTGGACCTAAATCTCTTCTGCAACAAGGTCTATCGGAACCCGAATTTTATGGTGACTTAGTATATAGAAAAAATTATAACCGCAATAACTTCAACGCCTAATTTCGTAAAATCATTCTTCGATATAAAACGATTAGGTACAACATAAATGTTATACGACAGACTGCATGCATGGTAGTTAACCCAATCACGGTTGACAACTTTGCTTCCCTCTTTAATTGCACGCCTGTGGGTCAGGCCACAGATTCTATGACGGTTCCAACGTAAAGGCTTATGTTGGTTGGTGCCTGATGCTCTGTCACAGGTAGGGCCCATTGGAGTCTAACTGTTGGTTTTCTTTTGCTCCGGCTTTTCAGTTGTTTCTTGCTGTTGAGTCCTCAGCGTTGTTTCATCTCTTTGGTTGTTTGATTTTTGTGCTCACGGAGATGTTGCACTGATGAGTTATGAGGCTTTCATGCGGACTGAAAAAATTATTTGTCTTAATCGCGACGGAAGTAACGGCGAGGATTGTGGCCACGTAAAATCGATTTAAGCGTTTCCGCTGACCGTTCCAAAGCGGTTCTTCTGTCGCGGTTTATTTTTGTAATGCTTTGTCTTTGGGTTTTTGTGTCGTTTATATTATTTTATTTTGGATAGCCTTTTGGACATTTTGTGGAAAAGTAACTGTCCTTTTGGCTTTCCGCCATTGGTGTTTCCGTTTGGGTCTGTTGCTTCATGTCTGTCTTTCTTTCCCTTTGGTGTCACTGATGGGAGCTGTTGGTTTATTGCATCGATTCCTGGTCATTGCCTCTAGTCCTTTTTTGTGCATATCTAGCTCAGTGGTTGGCATTTTGATATTTATGAGCGGGACAAAAATGTGTTTGTTTCATTGATCAGAGCATGAAAAAGATGGTGTCGTACTATTGATACACATATGACAAATCAGTGATTGCCGTTGTTGTCTGTAGTGCAAAACTAATGTACCTGCAGCATGCAAAAGAGACAGGCTTGGTTTGTTTGCGTTGTTTGTTGTTGTTGTTTGTCACCGGCGACATTATATCATTTGGAGATGTTGCTTTCAATTTCGTGTTACCTGACACGGAGATGAAATTACATCTCAAGCTCTAGTACCCGAAGAAACTGCTAGAGGTTATATGGAGGGACGGCCCGGCTCGCACCACTTAGCCTTGACATGCTTAGACTATCTAAGTGGTGTTCGGTCGGTTTCCGCTCTTCGCGCAAGCACCATGCAACCGAATCTTTTCCTTCAAGCCCCGACTGGCAGTGGTGTAAATGAGCCAAGTACATATGGCATAAATGAGCAGAAAAAGCGAAAATCACGAAAACACGCCTGTATAATATTTTGACCCCTTAAACCCACTTTTATATAGTAAAACACGAGTTAATCGGGGTAAACATCATTTTTTCTTATTTCTACTTAAAACATAGATTGTGGGTACTCGTTAGTTTGCGATCATAACGAGTTCCCACAATCTATTTTTAGCAACAGAATTAACAGAATTTTGATCAGGAAATGTTCAGGTTTTTTTTTCTGGTGGTAAAATGCAAAGGCCTAGTCTAATCGGCAAATTGCATGACTTGTTGCACGAAGTTCTCTCAAAACCTCATAACATGTCCGCGAGCACCAAAGGCTCTGGAGAATCTACGCGTACATGCCGGCTTGTCTGACCCCTTTTTCTGTTCACATACGCGATAAGTACCTTCTTCATGAGCTTGGTGAAAAAAGAATTGACGTCAAGCGGAACCAAACGTCGCTTTATTCTAATTATGACGAAACACCTGCATCGCTTGTTCTGTTAAGTTTCAGTATTTAATGTTCGGTATTTAGTTCTCTATGTTGTATTGTTAAAGCCAGCCATCGGAAACAGGTTTTATTTGGTGTCAAGGAGCGGTGTCACGTTTCAATTTCCTTTGAAGACTACCTTTTGTAAATTTATGCACCGATGTCTTCATCATGTAAAACGCTTTACGATGGATACATTTTAAAGAACACCCATGGATAGACATTCTTTGAAAATATTAATGAACGAATTCACAACTTCAATTTTTATGGCAACGCAATGGGATGGCTTTCTTTTGCGAACCAAAACGGAGCTATAGATCTTTTGCAAACGGCAAGATGTTCTCTGGGCATTCATAACCGTCGAGTTAGCCGAGTCTGTTCATTGCTGACCTTGTGTCATCAGAAAGTTTGTCAGGTGGCGCTATTAAGGCCAATTCTGACAGTACGTCATCGTCGATATCGATTAACTTGGGCAAACAACCATACTGAGATGATACGTCATGCAACAATGGAGTCAGCTATTGTTTACTGACGAACACAAATTTAAAATGTTCTTCCCCGACGCTAACAAGCGAATCTACAGACGTACGGGCGAAAAGTTCGTAGGAGCACAAGATTGGGTGCTGCAGGAGTTATTGTGTGAGCCGGTGTCAGTCCTGACCTTACGACGCCAATGTTGCATACTGCACATGTATATGGACAACTGAATGCAGTGGTGTCCCGCGTATTCTGTGCATGGACAACTGACTGCAGTGACACAGCGCGTACACTGTACATGGACAAATGACTGCAGTGGCATATCGCGTATTCTGTATATGGACGACTGAATGTAGTGGCATGCTGCCTATTCTGTACATAGACGATTGTATGAAGTGGCATACCGCGACAAATGTACATGTACAACTGAATGTAGTAGCATAACGAGTATTCTGTATATGGACGACTGAATGCAGTGGCACACCGCGTTTACTGAACATGAACGACTGAATGCAGTGGAATCGTGCGTTATCATCTTCCGTTCTTGGCATAGCATGGTTTATGCTTGTTTCAGCAAGACAAAGCGAGAGTACATATCACCTGGCTCACCACTGACTATCTACGGTGTCTTACAATTGCCGTCGTTGCTTCCTCATTCGTCGGCAGAGATTAGGAAACGAGTGTGTTCAATGGCTGTGCATCCAGTGAAACTCCGATAGCTGGGAGCTGCGCTGATAAAAAAGTAGCAAACCATTCCGTAGAACGCAATCCGGCATTACGTCTTTGTTGGTTCGTAGGAGGTGTGAAGCAGTTATTTGGGCACGAGATGGGTAAATTAACATTAATTCTGATTGTTCAGAAATGTATGATTTACAGTCATTGTAACTAGAAAATGAAGGTTAAAATGAATATTAAAAAGGAAAACGATCAGGAACTGATACAACCAGATCCCAAATTCTTCCCACAAAAACACAAGGGAAAGAAGTCGAAACATGGAGTGACGGCTGTAAACAGAACGCACAACAGGTACACCGAGTCAACAGCTCTTTCCAAAATAGGTGGCATTTCAGAATATCCAACCCTAACTAAAAAGGGGCAATTTGCATGATGATGGTGGTGGGGGGGGGGAGAGTCAGACTCACCAACATGACAAGCATTAAACTGAAAGGACAAATGTAACTAAATGGGGGAAGAATCAGAATCCTCAACGTAACGACAGATATGATCATGGAAACAATCGTAACCACCAACACAAAACATAAAAAAAGAACCCAAGCAATAGGACCGACTTGGAACGGTCAGTGAAAATTAAAATAAAATGAAATATTTGTGGTATTAAGTTAACTGTACTGGATCCCAAACCTCACCCTTTCTTTCACTGTGGTTCAAACAAGTATTTGTTTTGTCCGCGTAAAGGTTTTCTAACTGAACAGCGAGTCGACTCGGTAAACAAAGAATTCACAATTAAAGCCAAACTGAACAAGGGTGAGGACTCGACAGTAAAACGCGCTGAGCTTTCCGGTGCTGTACACAACGCCACAGATACACTGGACCAAAAGAACAGCCGCAGATTAACCGCGTTGGATCAAATAACAGACATAGTGTTCCATTCATACGTTAAGGTAATTATATTGCACTTTTATGTTGTTAGACAATTTTTATTTTGAGAATCGAATGCATTGCGATTACACACCCGTGTCAAAATGGTTACTTTTCTGATGAAAATCTGTGATAGTTTTCTTGTTAATGCTGCAAACATAGGTTATTGGTGGTCATTAGAACCGCCTCATTTAGACGGTTGTAACTAGTACCCATAACCTATGTCTTGGAGAAGAAAAAATGTATTCCCAGATAAGCTCCCATTTTTTCTGTATAAAGTGAGGTTTAGAGGGGTGTTCATTACATGGGCTTGTTAACATGATGGAAACCTGACTAGTTAAAGAATGGTCTTTAATTGTGTAGCGCTTCAAATATACCTTAAATTTAGTACTGACTTGAAGCATTTGCTTTGATAAAAATGATCTTATTTTGAAGCCCCGTTTTGACATATTATTTCGGACATGAGAAAGGTCCTGTTTGTTTATATAAATTAAATGATCTGTTCTTTTGGTCTATTTTTGATCGCATAGCGAAAACAAAACACAAACACAAAAAAACCTGTCTCAGTAATTTCTTTGTCGTCCGTCCGTCGTTAGCTTTTCACAGTTTCGATATCTCCCCCAGAACCGTACTTCGGATTGAGCTGATGCTTGGGTTGTGGTATTGGGGCAACATGGCGATTCAGAATTGCTAAATTCGTTCCGGCCACTTTGAATTTACTTTGTGGGAAGGTAACTGTCCTTTTGGCTTTCCGCTATTGATGTTTCTATTAGAGTCTGCTGTTTCATGTTTGTGTTTCTTTCCCTTTGATGTTTCTGATTGGAGCTGTGGATTAATTGTATCGATTCCTGATTATTGACCCAACTTCTATTTTATTTAAGCGATTTCCTCTCGAACCAGAAGTCTGTTTGAGCTTAAACTTAATGGGTTGGGTGGGGGTGCATCGGGTCAAAGTTTAGATTTAGAATTGCTGAAATCGTTCCGTTACAATTTTCAAAATGGAATTTAGTTTACAGCATCTTCTCCCGAAAAGAAAGCCGGTTAAAAGTAGCATCGGGGTAATACAGAATAGTGACTCAGGATAGCAAACAAAAATTCCTTCTGAAATCGAGGATGACCGCCATTTTGGGGGCATCTTCAATTTCATAAAACGGCATCTCCTCCCGAACAGAAATTGGATCATGCTGAAACTCGATCGGGAGCATTCGGGCAACATGATGATTCAGAATTTTTTTAAGCGCTCTCTCCCGATATTCAATCCATTTTGAATTTCTTTTTTAAGACATCTCGGATTGAGCTAAATTTGGATGGAGGCATTGGGGGCAACATTACGCAAACACGCCTATACAAAAACATTGCCTTTTTTATCGCTGTAAAAATGAAAATTTTAAGATGAAAAAATGTGATTTTTATCTTATTTCTGCTCCAAATAAAGATTGTGCGCACTCGTCAGAACCGCCTCATCGAGGCGGTTCTAACGAGTACCCACAATCTATATTTTAGAGCAGAAATAAGAAAAATAAGGTATACCCCCGGAAACCCCAGTTTTACTATATAAAAGTGGGGTTCAAGGGAATCAAAATTATATAGAAGTGTTTTCGTGATGCTACGAAGATTTAGAATTGCTAAAAGTCGTTCCGTTCCGATATTCAAAATGGCCGCCGTGGCGGACATCTTGAATTTCTTTAAATGACGTCTACTATCACACCGAAATTCGGATTTTGCTGAATCTTGATGGAAGGCAACCTGGGGATTTAGCACTGCATAAATTGTACCGTTTCGATATCGAAAATGGCTGTCATTGCTGCCATGGTAGCGATCGGAAAATAACTTAAGACACCATCTTCTCCCGAACCGAAAGTCGATTTGAGCGGAAATTGTATGTGAGGCACAATGAACAACTATAATTTTATAATTGTTTAAAAATATTTTTGCATTCAGATATCAAAGTTAGCCGCCAAGCATCACGTGAACAAGTCCGTGAAAAGAACACCCCCTTAAACCCCTCTTTATATAGAGAAAACTGGGGTTTACGGGGGTAAACATTATTTTCCCTAGTTCAGCTTCAAGACATAGGTTGTGGGTACTCGTTAGAACCGCCTCAATGAGGCGGTTCTAACGAGCACCCAAAACCTATGTTGGAGTTTAAATAAGAAAAATATTACAAATTTTCATCAGAAAAATTACCCTTTTTGAGGTTTGAAAAATGCACTATGTCACACGGACGTGTCATCGTAATGAAGGCAGTTACATGTATCTTGAAATCATCTAACGACACCCACTCCAGAGCTGGAAGTCCGATTGAGCTGAAACTTGGTGATAGGCATTTGGGCGACATAGAGATTCAGAAATGCCAAACATCTTTCCGTTCAGGGCCAGTTGTTCAAAGCATTGTTAGCTTAACGAGCTCGTTAGTGGTCATATTGTTAAGTGTTATAGCAAGTACAATATCGTAAATTTTGGTATTTTTGCTGAAAAAATGTGAGCAGCTGCAAAAGCTGCTCGTCCGCAAAAGCTGCTCACATGTTTTCAGCAAAAATTCCAGCATATTTGCCATATTTAATGATCAAAGTTTTAACGATACGTTAACTAACGACAAAGTTGGTTTTGAACAACTGGCCCCAGATATCCAATTTGAAATATCTTCAAACCACATCTGCTCCGGAATGGTAAGTTAAATTCAGCCGAAACTTTGCTGACTGCTTTTATGGCAACACTGAGATTAGGAATGGCTATGTCATTTCATTCTAATATCTAAGATAGCAGCCACAGTGGCCAGTTTGAAAATGCCAAATCATGTTTGCACCCGAATGATCAGTCCGACTGAAATGAGTAGCCTCCGTGGTGTTGTGGTTTAACAGTTGTCTCAAAGACCAGGGGTCGCGGATTCTACTCCGGGCTTCTCCAGACTTTCGGATGAATCTTTAAACGGAGGTTCTGTGTCCACATAACCTTTATTGTTAGGTAAACGTAGAACTCTACCCCTCACCCCAACCAACACACACAGCGATTGAGTTGAAACTTGACTGGCAGCATTTGGGTGACATGGAGATTAAGGAAATGCTACAATGTTACAGTCCGCAATCCAAGACGGCCGTCCTTGTGGCAATCGTGATAATCTTCAGAGTACATCTTCACTCTCCATTCTGCACAAACTTCACTAACCCCTAAATCTTTAGTTGGATTGAGCTGTACAGAGACTTAATCAGAGGCATGCAGATTCAGAAATGCTATAAGATCTGATACCAAAGATGACCCCATGGCACAATATAACGTATCACGATCACCCCGCCTCCAGGTCATCGCATTACCCAAACACGCCTATACAAATACATTGCCAACTTTATCGCCGAAAAAATGAAAATTTCATGATGAAAAATTGTGATATTTTTCTTATTTCTGCTCCAAATATAGATTGTGGGCACTCGTTAGAACCGCCTCATCGAGGCGGTTCTAACGAGTACCCACAATCTATATTTTAGTGCAGAAATAAGAAAAATAAGGTATACCCCCGGAAACCCCAGCTTTACTATATAAAAGTGGGGTTCAAGGGGGTCAAAATTATATAGGCGTGTTTTTGTGATGGATTTCGGACCCACTTTACCCTCTCGTAATCCCCACGCTTTTCTAAGGAAAAGTGGGGATATTTTAATCGTCTTCGCCGTCAGTGCGACCGTCTTACCAGATAACTGCTCCTGGACCTTTATAGATACAGACTTGAAACCTTGGGAACTGATAGATCTTTGGTTTTGGGGGTGCATGATGAAAATATAGCAAAAGTAAATTTATCACCCAACATTGTTGTTATTAAGTGGATAACGTCATTTCATATGAAATCAATGAAACTCGCCGAAGTGTAATTTTATAATTTCATATGAAATTACAACTCGTGTAAGAGTCCCTATATATTAGTATATATGCTATTGGCGACGATGCTTAACTTTTGTTTGCGTGCATACATGCAATTCAAGAATACTCGCAATATTCAAGAAAAGTCCTGCTTTAAAACATTTTAAGATACACCATGCGCTCACTTACATTTTCTGGCCCATCCGTGTTAGGCTAGGTCTTATAAGTAAACCGAATGGGTTACGAACCTTGGCAGTGATAAAGAGGATCCTTACATTAGTGTTCGTGTCATCACGTGGACAAGTCCGTGAAATGAATACCCACCTAAACCCCACATTATATAGAGAAATCTGGGGTATACGGGGGTAGACATTATTTTTCTTATATCTGCTCCAAAACATAGGTTGTGGGTACTCGTTAGAACCGCCTCATTGAGGCGGTTCTAACGAGCAACCCCCACAATTTATGTTTGCTTTATAAATAAGAAAAATATTATGGATTTTCATCAGAAAAGTAGTCATTTTGGAGATGTGAAAAATGCACAATGTTGCACGGGTGTGTTAGCGTAATGATTATTGAATATATCTAACGAGTTGAGGAGAAACTTACTACTGCTCTAAAATATAGACTGTGGGTACTCGTTAGAACCGCGCTCATCGAGGCGCTTCTATGAGTACCCACAGTCTATATTTTAAGCAGAAATAAGAAAAATATCAGCGCGGTTCTAATGAGTACCCACAGTCTATATTTTAAGTAGACATAAGAAAAATTATTACAATTTTGCATCGTATAATTTTCGAATTTTCCAGAATGAAAATTTACAGTGTATTTGTATAGGCGTGTTTTCTTAGTGTATACATCACCTTTGCCACACTCAGCCACCATATCAGTAGCTCGAACTAACGCTGTCTCATAGAAACAGAGATTACCGCGGCATTAAATGTGTCCAAGCAATGTAAAATGGAAGGCGATGATCAGGAATCGATACAATCACCATGCACCTCCCATCCAAGGCACCAAATGATAAGAAATACAATTATAAAACAATAATGAAAACGTCAAAAGCGGAAAGCTAAAAGGCTAGTTACTCCCCATTCCCATAAAACCATAATGAAAACATCACAAGCGGAAAGCCAAAAGGCTAGTTACTCCCCCTTTCCCATAAAACCATAATGAAAACGTCACGAGCGAAAAACCAAAAGGCTAGTTGCTCCCCATTCCCATAAAACCATAATGAAAACGTCACGAGCGAAAAGCCAAAAGGCTAGTTACTCCCCCTTTTCATTAAACCATAATGAAAACGTCACGAGCGAAAAGCCAAAAGGCTAGTTACTCCCCCTTCCCATAAAACCATAATGAAAACGTCACGAACGAAAAGCAAAAAGGCTAGTTACTCCCCCTTCCCATAAAACCATAATGAAAACGACACGAGCGAAAAGCCAAAAGGCTAGTTACTCCCCTTTCCCATAAAACCATAATAAAACGTCACGAACGAAAAGCCAAAAGGCTAGTTACTCCCCCTTCCCATAAAACCATAATGAAAACGTCACAAGCGGAAAGCCAAAAGGCTAGTTACTCCCCCTTCCCATTAAACCATGATGAAAACGTCACAAGCGGAAAGCTAAAAGGCTAGTTACCCCCCTTCCCATAAAATCATAATGAAAACGTCACGAGCGAAATGCCAAAAGGCTAGTTACTCCCCCTTTCCATAAAACCATAATGAAAACGTCACGAGCGAAATGCCAAAAGGCTAGTTACTCCCCCTTCCCATAAAACCATAATGAAAACGACACGAGCGAAAAGCCAAAAGGCTAACTACTCCCCCTTCCCATAAAACCATAATGAAAACGTCACGAGCGAAAACCCAAAAGGCTAGTTACTCCCCCTTCTCATAAAGCCATAATAAAAAATTCACAAGCGAAAAGCCAAAAGGCTTGTTACTCCCCCTTCTCATTAAACCATAATGAAAACGTCACGAGCGAAAAGCCAAAAGGCCTGTTACTACCTCTCCCATCCCCCACAACCCCCGCCAAAAATATCCTAAGGGCTTCCCAATTAAACATTTATATTCAGCAATACATACATGCAACGACGTTCTACAACAATAATAAACCACAACAGATCTGCCTTGGAACAACAGATCTGCCTAAACAAAAACGTTTTCAATGGGGCGAGGCTTAAATTGATTTTACGTGGCCACAATCTATCGGCTCCATGTATGTCTAAAATTGTTCCAATTCTGTATGTCAGATAAGCTAGTGAACAACAAAACTTGAAATAAGACTTGTGCGGTCAGCAAAAACTCAGGTCAGTTTCATACTGTCCGATCAATGTCTTCGCTCATCACATTGTTATTCTATAGCTATAGTAACTTAAGCGACCAGGTGGATGTGTTGGCTGATCTGAGTCTTAAACCTTAGGCGGATTTTTCCGGCTGACGATAAGTCCCTTAAAACCAGCTGTGGTGAAGTTAGATCCTCAAAAAAGGGGTTTTCCTTTGGAAGCGAAAACAACACAGAACTGAAAACCGTGAGTGTATTCGAGTTTAACGACACAGGCAAAACTATAGAGGTCATTTTTGAGCCGGTCAGTTTACCTATTCACACTTTTCTTTGGCAGGCGTATACGTAAGCGGTTAACCAGTACAGTGTATATTCTTTCGCCAGAAACTGACAACTGTCCTTCTTGAATCAGAGGAAGGGAGAAAATGAACGTAGAAAAGATTTCATGATCAGTCGCCACGAAAGAATATCATCGACCCCGGCAGGTAACGAATCGCCGTCCTCCTGATCACCAGTCAGACGCGCATCTAACTGAGCTACCGAGGTCTGCAAAATCTAGAACAAGCTTATCAATGATATCTATGAACAACATAACCCTGTAGTAAGGTTGATTCACGGTCATCACATGGCAATAAGTACCAGAAGGACTGCTGATATGCAATATATAATGCATTGCAACCAGTATTTAAGGGGAATTGGAACCCCTTCAGGGAAGGCAACTCTTGCAAAAGTATTTTTGTCCCCGTGTCAATAGGGGTCAACTCCTAAAGGAAAGAATTTGTTTCTAAAGAGCAAATTCTTTCCTTTAAGAGTAGACCCCTTTTACAGCGGGACAAGGCTTATAGAAAATCGAACAGAAAGTCCCGAATGGTGCCTCCCTTTGAAAAATGGCGGAAAATCTGCCAGTGTTCACATTCCCTTTAACAAGCACCTGAGCGATAATCAGGATTTGCTTGCATAAGACCGGTACTTGCATGCTACATCTGAGTTTTAATCCGTTTGCCCTTTAATGGAACTGGGTGT
Organism: Lucinisca nassula; assembly: GCA_963580285.1. Lineage (NCBI taxonomy): Eukaryota > Metazoa > Mollusca > Bivalvia > Lucinida > Lucinidae > Lucinisca > Lucinisca nassula. The sequence goes on from OY757017.1 coordinate 125,080,003, forward strand.
AGACTTGGTTTAACCCATTGTATACAAGGGAACTCTTCCATTGCTATATGTAGGACAAGTCCATTTGTCAAATACGGGGTGGCAGACCTATTTTCATTTTATTGTATTTTTGACGGAACATTCTGTTAGAAAATAGTGTAGGCCCTGATCAGACGCCGCGTTATGCGGCGTCTGATCTGGGCCTGTGCTGTTTGCCAAGGTGCCCCTATAGGCGTTTCCCGCACACAATGCGTTCAACTCGATAAGGGGCTTCTAATTAGTACCCACAACATACGTTTTCATGCAGAAATAAGGGAAAATATGTGGATACCCCCTCTTATCGGAGGCTATGCTTTTGAGCTAGGAGCCATTTTAGACCACGCACACACTACAACCATTTGATTCGGATTTGTCATTGTCAGTAATGACAAACGAACTAATATGAAGCACCCCGACCAATTAGCTGTGAAGTAGTGTTTATTTTGTATTAGTCTGTTGCATTGTCACTTCTGTCTAAAATTAAACACCAAGACAAACATCGAGATGCATAATCTGTCCTAGACTTGTCAATGACTTGCCAATAGGGTTCAATTGTATGCAGGCCGCAATCCATTATCACAGAAAAGAGGATGTTTGAATGTCAAGAGAAAATTAAACGGTGTTAATGTTATAAATGACCAGACATCTTGTTGAAGCTTACGATTCCTTATAACTATTAAAAGTATCAGTACATCACGAAAACACGCCTATGTATTTCTGACCCGCTCGAACACCAGTTTTATGTAGTAAAACTGGGGTTTACAGGGTTAAACCTTATTTTTTGATGAGGCGGTTCGAACGGGTACCAACAATCTATATTTAGAACAGAAATAAGAAAAATATCGCAATTTTTCATCTTAAAATTTCGTTTTTACGGCCTAAAATTTACAATGGATTTGAATTGGCGTGTTACTTAATGATACAGCTGATGATGGACGCTTGATTGCATGGGATATGATAATTTTGTCTTCTATGCCTGTTTTGTTTCGAATCTCCAGCAGAGCTGACCGACAACATGACGAGTACTTTTTGTACCTAAAGAAATCTGATCTACATGTGCAATTATTTTCAATGACATTAAAAAACGCTATTCTAAAGATTCTAAGTAGAAGTAAAACAAAGATCAGGAATCGATACAATTAACTTACTCCACCCACCAAAGACACCAAAGGGAAAGAAATACAAACATTAAGCGACCAAACCATAATGGATACCCAAACAAAGGATGGCCATGAGGACAGTTACTTTCCCACAAAATGGCCATATGGCCATCCAAAATTAAAAGACACAAGTGATACACACAGTAAGTAACAAACAACAACATAAATATATCGCCACAGAAGAGCCGCCTTGGAACGGTCAGTGGAAAGATTTCCACTGGTGGGCTTAAATCGATTTTACGTGGCCACAATCCTCGCCCTTACTTCCGTCGCGATTTAGACAAATAATTTGTTCAGTCCGCATGAAGGCCTCCTAACTCATCAGTTCAACATCTCCGTGAACACAAAAAATCAAAGAACCATAGAGGTGAGACAACGATGAGGACTCGACAGCAAGAAACCATTGAAATGCTGGAGCAAAAGAAAACAAACAGTAGGACTCCGATGGGCCCGACCAGAGACAGAGCATCAGGCACCAACCAACATTACCAAGAATTAGATCTCTCTAATTCTCAATAAGCCTTTACGTTGGAGCCGTCATAGAATCTGAGGCCTGACCCACCGGCGTGCAATTAAAGAGCGAAGCAAAGTTGCCAACCGTGATTGGGTTAACTACCATGCATGCAGTCTGTCGTATAACATCCATGTTGTACCCAATCTTTTTATATCAAAGAATGATTTTACGAAATTGGGTGCTGAAGTCATTGCGGTTATATATTTTTCTAAAATTCGGGTTCCGATAGACCTTGTTGCAGAAGAGATTTAAGTCCAATATTGAATTTTGAAATTAAATCAGAATGGCGTCTATAAAATTTTGAAAATGCTTTGCGTAGTTTATGGTACCGATAACCCTGATTAAAGAGTTTAGCCGTTAATAATTTATTACGAGTGTTGAAGTCAGTTACATGACTACACACTCTAGCAAATCGAATTAATTGCGAAATATAAACGCCATAGGATGGCGCACGAGGAACATCACCATCCAAAAAAGGAAAATTTGAGACTTGTTTTAGATTGTTTCTGGACTTGTTTTGAATTGTTTCTAATTGTTCTGTTTCGTCTCAGGCTTTCATATATTTTCAAAATTTCAGAATGGAACAAATGACTATAAAGGACTAGAAAATATAATCTACATTATGATGACATTTTTTTTAAAGTTCTTCTGCACCAGGGACCAGTTGTTTGAAACTAACGACGTCGTTAGTTAACGTATTGTTAAAACTTTGATCATTAAATATGCTGAAATATTTGCTGAAAAATGTGAGCAGCTTTTGCGGATGCTCACATTTTTTCAGCAAAAGTACCAAAATTTAAATATTAAACTTGCTAGAACAGTCAACAATATGACCACTAACAAGCTCGTTAAGCTAACGATGCTTTGAACAACTGGGCCCAGGATGTTATAATTTAATTTATTGAGTGTGTATTTGTGGAGGGATGTGGTGCGGGTTGGGAACAGGCAACACGTCAAAAAGGGGACGTGCGTGAACAATGCCAAATATTTTGACAGAACAAAACAACTTAATTTTTGGAACAGGAAGCATGAAATGTTTGAAAATCATGTTTAGGGAACAGGGTTACAAGGGCAATGGTTTTCAGGGAACAAACAGACAAGTTAACCCCAGTGAGACCCTCACCAGGGACTGTTGGAGCAATGGTTTTCAGGAAACTTATCACATGTATAAAAGGACTGACAATGGACAATCTCCCCAGTGGAATTCGTTTCACTGACCGTTCCAAGGCGGTTCTTCTGTCGCGGTTTATTTTTGTTATAGTTTATCTTTGGGTGTTTGTGTCGCTAATATTATTTTGTTGGATAGCCATTTTGTGTGAAAGTTACTGGCCTTTTGGCTTTCCGCTATTGATGTTTCCATTAGGGTTTGTTGTTTCACGTTTGTGTTTCTTTCCCTTTGGTGTCTCTGATGAGAGCTGTGTGTTAATTGTATCGATTCCCGATCATTGCCTTCACTTCTCTTTTGCTACTTCTTCTGTTGTATGGCGGTGGGTTGGACTTCGAACTCTGCAAAGGCCCCTACTTAATGTTTCAGGATGGTTAAATATGATGTTTGATGTCCTGAATTTGGCACCTATGATGCGCCCAAATTTAGTAAAAACCCAATGAAAAAATACTTTCCTCTAAGAATGTTGGACTTATATCTCTTCTGTAACAAGGTCTGTCGAAACCCGAATTTTATGGTGACTTGGTATATAAATTAAAAAAGATATGTTCTTGCAATTACTTCAGTATGACAGACTGAATGCATGGTAGTTTACCCAATCACGGTTGATAACCTTGCGTCCCTCTTAATTGCACGCAGGTGGGTCAGGTCTCAGATTCTATGACGTTTCCAGCATAAAGGCTTACTTAGAATTAAAATAAAATTTTATGTAATGTTGGTTGGTATTTGATGTCCTGTCTCTGGTCGGGCCCATCGGAGTCTAACTGTTGGTTTGCTTTTGCACCAGCATTTCAGCTATTTCTTGGTGTCGGGTCCCCACCGTTGTTTCATCTTTGTGGTTGTTTGACTTTTATGTTTTCGGAGATATTGCGCGCATGTGTTAGAAAGCTTCCATACGGATTGAACAAAATGATAGTCTAAATCGCGACGGCAGTGAGGATTGCGACCGCGTAAAATCGATTTAAGCCATCCCCATCCCATCCCGCCCCACCCTAGTGAAATTCACTGACGGTTCCAGGGCGGTTCTTCTGTCGTCGTTTATTTTTATCGTTATTGCTTGAATGTTTGTTCGTTCTTGCTTGAATATTGGAATTGCTTATATCGATCTGTTTTGGATATTTGGCCTTTTTTGTGAGAAAGTAACAGTCCTTTTGGCTTTCCATTAGGGTCTAGTTATTATGCCCCAAACTTTGAAAAAGTTGGGGGCATATTGCTTCTGGCTTGTACGTTCGTTCGTGCGTTCGTTTGATCGTCCGTTCGTAAGTTCGTCACACGTTCTTGTGGACAGCATAACTTTATAACCATGTATCAGCTGGAGCCTTGATATTTGGTATACTAAATGGAACCGCGGAGGAGATCACCTGATTAAATTTTCATTAAATGTCATGACATTTTGTAAGAGTAATGACCCTTTGCAATTTCTGGCCATTTAATTGTGTTGCTTTCTGGTGCATTGTATAAATTTATAACCATGTAGGCGAGTGTTTTGAAATTTCATGTATGGATTTCTCATGAAAAATAGTTGACCCGTACTTTTTCTTTTCCGAATTATCTCCCCTTTTTGAGTAATTTCCCCTTTAATAAAATTACATAGAAATCTCGATAGCAAGATATCTCAGAAAGTATTTGAGCTAGAGCTTTGATGGTTGGTATACTGATTAGGACCGAGGAGGTGATTATCTGATAATTTTTTTAACAAGTTTAATGAAATATTGTTAGAGTTATGGCCCTTTGCAATGTCCGGCCATTTGTGTTGCTTTCTGGTGCATAACATAACTTTATAACCATGTATGCTAGTGTTTTAAAATTTCATATATGTTTTTTTTCGAATTATCTCCCCTTTTTGAGTTATTTCCCCTTTAATTAAATAACATAGAAATCTCGTTAGCAAGGTATCTCAAAAAGTAGTAGAGCTAGAGCCTTGATATTTGGTATACTGATTTGGACTAAGGAGCAGATTACCTGATTAATGTTTCAACCAATTCAATGGAGTTTTGTTAGAGTTATGGCCCGTTACAATTTCTGACCATTTAATTATGTTGATTTCCTGTGCATAGTATTACTTAAGAACTATGTATGCTAGTGTTTTGAAATTTCATGTCCGGTTTCCTCATAAAAAATAGTTGACCCTTATTTTTTGTTTATCTGACTTATCCCTCCTTTTCGCAATATTTCTTTTTTTAATTAAATAACATAGAAATCTCGTTAGCAAGATATCTCAAAAAGTATTTGAGCTAGAGCCTTGAAATTTTGTATACCGATTTGGGCTGAGTAGGAGATTACCTGATTAAATTTTCAACCAGTTTGGTGAAATTTTTTGGAGTGATTGCCCTTTGCATTTTCAGGTCATTTAATTTTGTTTCTTTCTTGTTGCAAGGTATTTCAAAAACTATTTAAATTGTTGCCTAAAAACTTGACAGGCTGATTTGGAACGACTAGTATATCACCTGATTAACATTTGAAAACAAAATCTGATTTCTCTTCTTCTTTTTTTTTTTATGCCCCCGCCATTCGAAGAATGGTGGAAAGGGCATATAGCGTTGCCCATGTCCGTCCGTCCGTCCGTTCGTCCGTCCGTCCGTGCGTCCGAAACTTAAACGCAGTCAATAACTTCCTTATTTCTTGATGGATTTTAAAATTACTCGTCAGAAATGATAACCATCATGAGACGACGTGTCTCTTGCAAAACCCAGGTCCGTACCTCCAAGGTCAAGGTCATACTTAGAGGTCAAAGGTCAAAAAAAGGGTCCGAAACTTAAACGCAGTCAATAACTTCCTTATTTCTTGATGGATTTTAAAATTACTCGTCAGAAATGTTAACCATCATGAGACGACGCGTCTCGTGCAAAACCCTGGTCCGTACCTCCAAGGTCAAGGTCATACTTGGAGGTCAAAGGTCAAAAAAAGGGTCCGAAACTTAAACGCAGTCAAAAACTTTCTTATTTCTGGATGGATTTTGAAATTACTTTGTAGAAATGTTAACCATCATGAGTCGATGTGTCACATGCAAAATCCAGGTCCGTACCTCCAAGGTCAAGGTCATACTTGGAGGTCAAAGGTCAAAAAAAGGGTCCAAAACTTAAACGCAGCCAATAACTTACTTATTTTTGGATGGATTTTGAAATTACTTTGTAGAAATGTTAACCATCATGAGTCGATGTGTCACATGCAAAATCCAGGTCCGTACCTCCAAGGTCAAGGTCATACTTGGAGGTCAAAGGTCAAAAAAAGGGTCCGAAACTTAAACGCAGACAATAACTTACTTATTTTTGGATGGATTTTGAAATTATTTTGAAGAAATGATAACCATCATGAGACAATGTGTCACGTGCAAACCCAGATCCGTACCTCCAAGGTCATACTTGGAGGTCAAATGGCATAAAAAGGGTCCAAAACTTAAACACTGTCAATAACTTTCTATGGATGAATACGAACAAAGACATATTTTCGGGCGGGGGCATCCGTGTCCTATGGACGCATTTCTAGTTTTTTTTGCGATAATGGCCTTTTGAAAATTTTGGCATTTATGGACAAGCATATTGCTGGGGGCATAGTCATTTACAAACACAATTTCTAGTTTAATGTTTGTGTTTCTTTCCCTTTGGTGTCTCTGATGCGAGGTGTGGGTTAATTGTATCGATTCCTGATCATTGCCTTCGTTTCTATTTTGCTCTGCAGACAGCGGAGTTTAAATGTCTGTAGCTTACGCAAGAGCAAGGTTCAATGCTGTTTCAGTCATTCTAAATTTTCACAAACTTTCTCAAAATATTCTTTATTTCATGCTTTTCGATACTAGTTTTGACAGCAGTGTTCCCATAATGGGAAAGTAGAAGTAAAACAAAGATCAGGAATTGATACAATTAACTTACTCCATCCATAAAAGACACCAAAGGGAAAGAAATACAAACATTAAGCGACCAGACCATAATGGAAACCTAAACAAAGGAAGGCCATATGGACAGTTACTTTCCCACAAAATGGCCATATGGCCATCCAAAATTAAAAGACACAAGTGATACACACAGTAAGTAACAAACAACAACATAAATAAATCGCCACAGAAGAGCCGCCTTGGAACGGTCAGTGGAAGATTTCCACTGGGGGGCTTAAATCGATTTTACGTGGCCACAATCCTCGCCCTTACTTCCGTCGCGATTTAGACAAATAATTTGTTCAGTCCGCATGAAGGCCTCCTAACTCATCAGTGCAACATCTCCGTGAACACAGAAATCAAAGAACCACAGAGGTGAGACAACGGTGAGGACTCGACAGCAAGAAACCACTGAAATGCTGGAGCAAAAGAAAACCAACAGTTAGACTCCATATCGCGCAAATATGTCCTTTTGGCCAAATTTAACAACTCCTGAGAAGGATGGCATTTTTGCATTTTGCTTGTTTTGTAACGTAATATCGTAAGATCGGGACTCGTCCGTGATCAGATCCATTAGTGTATAGTTATTTCTTGTTTGCGTTTCTTTCCCTTTGGTGTCACTGATGGGAGCTATAATAAATTGTGTCGATTCCTAATCATTGCCTTCACTTCTAATATATTTCGCCGAAAATGAACTCATGCCGAAGTTGGATGGCTTCGCATTATCATAAATGATGACTTCCTTGAAGAGGGTGAGTGTTACGGACCGGAATTCCTCCATTCAAATGTGTAACTTGGTAGATTATATGCACAGCTTATAGGTTTATAACCACTCTCTGAAAACTGTGTCGGAGAATCGACTCTTTGGCTCAGCGGTTAGAGCATTCGACTTTCACCCGAGCGGCCCGGGCTCGAATCCCATCAAAGACAGGATTTCTCTTCAGCTATGCCTGTTTCCTTTCTTACTACTTTCATGCCGTGAGATGAGGCTCGTCCGGGATCGGAGTTTGTTCGTCGAAAATGGCTTCGTGCCGAAGCTGACTTCGCGTCATCATAAATAATGCCTTTCTTGAAGAGGAGAGTGTGTTACTGACCGCAATAGCTCCCTACAATTATCTACCTTGGTAGATAACATATGCAAAGCACATATTCACCATATTAGCATTATTTGCTGGCTCCCAGCTTGCACATTGTCAATATTAAAAACACAGGTAACCAGACCCCCCTGACCTTTTAAGGTCAGGGGGGTCTGGTTACCTATTTTTTCAACACTGATAACCTTCAGACTAGGAACCAGCAGATAGTGCAAATAAGGTGAATGTCTATAATCACTCTCTGACAACTGCGCCAGGGGGCCGACTCGATTGCTAAATGGAGAGAGCTTTCGTTTTCACCCGAGCGGCCCAGGTTCGAATTCCACCATAGGCGGCATTTTTCTTTAATAATACTTCTTTCCCTTGCTACGGCGTTATGTGATTTTTGTACGGCTTTCGTAAGACTCGGAAGTCTGTAGACTTGTACTTCACCCAGTGTGCTATTACCCAAGACTCTTAAAAAATCATACGACAGAATTTTCAGTAAAAAAAACAAAACAAAACCTTCAAGGCGACAAGATAGATTAGTTAAAACACAGATCGGACTGCGCATGAAACAAGACTGGCGATAGCCGTCGTTTATCTCTCTTTGGATATTCCTGAGGTGGGAAAATCGGAACATTTTATCCGAGGTTATCTGAATCGTTGATGATTACACTGACATGATAATATAGAATTTACATGGTTCTGATGAATGGATGGAAAAATCTGCCCTTAGGGTCACTTTCCGGCATCACGAGGCTTGCCGAGTAATGCCCGATATGATCCCGAGGGACGGATTTTTCTATCCAACCCTCACGCCTATGAATGATTCTTTTTCTTCCATTTTTGAGCGTGGACTTTTAATTAAGCGAGTAGTTGTGTTGTTGTTTATCTACAAAACATTTTAACGCTGCTAATGAACACTGGGAAGAGTATAATACTGCAGTCACTTCGGCTGCCGACGTCCACCATATTGTGATGGCACTACACTGATGTTTAGTGACGTCACGTAATGTGCTGTGTCGTCAACCTTAACGATGGCGCATATGAGGCCGTATTCAACCAGTGTATTTATCCAACACGCGAGAATATTCGAGTTTACCCTATCCCTGGGTTAGAACACCAGGGTAAGAACAGAATTTCTATCCCAAGCTACAACTATGGATGTCCTTTTTTGGTGTGCAAGAAAAGCCGTTCTAACTATATATGTCGCATACGACATCTCCGTTTTGAAAAATTACGCTTAGCCTGACGACGTGCTTACACGCAATGTCTAATGTCTTGCTATATGAGTTACTTCACGAGAAGAATCAGTTCTTGTAACTGTCGACCGTTAAAGGTTCAAACCAGCATGCGTATCAGCATCTACGTGTACGCGTACAAGGCAGACAGAAAATCTAGCTTTTCATTTGTAACACTGTAGTTATTTCTATAACTTTTCAGGTCGATCTATGTGGTTTTTTATGAGATCGGATCACGACATCGACGACAGCTTTTTCTATTTGTGGCTTTCGTATACACTGATTTGTTTTCTCTTTTGAATGGATGCAGGCAAGATTTAGAGAACACTAAGTGGCTCTATTGTCGTTTTCTCAAATACAGTCCACCATATTTCTGCTGACGTGCCAAATGGAACGTGCATTTCTTGCAGATCCTCTTGTTAGTTGTCTACGAAAATTGGAACATTTCAAGTTGCAACTAGAAATGTGTCATTACGACACAGATGCCCCGGCTCAGGGAATATCCTCAACCGTAAACACGCATTTTGCTATAAAAGGGGTGTGGAGAGGGGAGAAATTGAAAAAAAGTCCAAAATCCTATTTTAATTGGTAGATTTCAAAATAAATAAAACTTGAAGTATATTTTATGATTAAAATATGTATGAATCCATCAATTTAACAAGTCTGTCTAATGAACACCCATGTAACGCAGAAGTGGGGACAATGATCAGGAATCGATATATAAAAGCCATTTTATAAAGACAAAACTTGGGTTTACATGGGTATACATTATTTTCCGCATTATTGCTTCAAGACATAGATGGAGGCGGACTCGTTTGAACCCACTCGAATTTGCACCCACAATCTACGTTTGTGGTATAAAGAAGGAAAACATCTCGGAATTTTATCAAAACGATTCTGGTTAACCATGGAGGAATGAATTTGCACACATTCAAGTGGTCATTTTTGTCGAGCCACACCAATACTAACACAGAAGAACAGAGACCATTGGATTCTGCATGCATATTTCCCAAACATACTTTGGTGTCTCTGATGGGAGCTGTGGGTTGATTGTATCGATTCCTGATCATTGCTTCCACTTCTATTTTACATTGAAACCATCGCGTTTATAAGTTTGTGTAATGTACAGTCCTGAAAGAAGAAAGACCATTACGAAAACGCGCCTGTACAAATACCTTGTTAATTTTATCGCCAAAAAGAACAAAAATTTTAGGATGAAAAACTGTGATATTTTTCTTCTTTCTGCTCTAAAATTTAGATTGTGGTTACTCGTTAGAACCGCCGCGATCAGGCGGTTCTAATGAGTACACACAATCTATATTTTAGAGCAGAAATAAGAAAAATAAGCTCTACCCCTGTAAACCCCAGTTTTACTATTTAAAATCGGGGTTCAAGGGGGGGGGTCAAAATTATATAAAAGTGTTTTCCTGATGAAATTAAACCATTACGAAAATACGCCTGTTCAAATGTGAGCCCCGCCAAGCGAATTTGGGTCTTCGAGCATTCCGTCATGACAAATTTTAACTGCGCATGCCCAGCCATTCAGAGGGGCCAGGGATATGGCTTTCTGTCTGAAGGTTCCTCTTGATTCACTGCTTGTATGAGCGACAGCGAAGGTTCTGGCGAGACTGCGCGGATGCGCAGGCTCGCCTAAACCTTCGCTAATCGCATAGGCGATAAGTACCAAAATCGCTTGACGGGGCCCATGTATTGAGAATTCTACAACAACAACAAAAAAAAAAAAATAAAATAATAAACACTGAAATTGTTTATACAATCTGATAGTTTTCATATTTCTGCTCAAAACATCGATTGTGGGACACTCGTTATAATCGCGAGTAGCCACATTCAATATTTTTAGCAGAAATATGAAAAATAATGTACAGCCCAGTATGCTCCAGTTTTGCTATATAAAAGTGAGGTTTCAGGGGGTCAAATATGTGCGTTTGAGTTTACGAGGCTAGTAACTTATCCAGCAAAATACGGTTCCATATTATACTAGCGTGTTTTTTTTTTATTAAGAAAAGATCGTCAACATGGTATCAAATCCGCAGATACAGATGGTTCTTTTTTCTTGGCTCCCTCTATGGACCTTGATACGAAAACTTTGAACGCTGATGACAAAAAGATGGCAGGATGTAAACAGACATCGTTTCGTTGTAGTTGGCACTGCAAATTTTGAGCGATCTATTGGCGCTGCTTTGAACATCCTTGCAACCTGTCGGCGACCGGCCGGGCGACTACACGAAGATTAATCGCCGTCTCATCAATAATCAGTCGCCGACCAATCGCAAAACAGTCGCCGACTATAGTCGCCGATAGGTCGCATTTCAGAGCCAACGTGATGATGATATCGAACGACGACCGATCGGTTGTTCAGCGACTGATCGGCGACTTCCACAAAACCATTGCAACCAGTCCGCGATCAGAATCAGTCGCGGATGTTCAAATCACTGACTGCGACTAATATTAGGTTCGGCGACCTTTCAGCGAACCTCGTGGCGACCATTATAAAACCTCACCGCGACTTCTGCAACTTCTCTGTGATTGCCATTTTTAATCGTTGAGAGGTCGCGCCGCGGGGTCGCAAGTGCCCTACAGTACAGGAATTTCTGGATCAGGCGCCGAAGAACGCAGCGTCTGATCAGGATCTATACTGTTTGTCTATAGTACAGGAATTAGAAGGTTAAATGAAAGAGTTTATAAGTATTTTACTAGTCTACCACGTGGAATCGCTCACAAAGACCTTTTGTGCCTTTTTTCAGAACATTTTCAGAATAGTAAACAATAGGGGCGATTGGAGTTCCGAGTGATCAAAATGTAAAAAATAAGAGTTTATCAGTCCTGCAATAAAAGCAAGATTTCCGAAAAATCATCGCTTAAACAAGCCCGAGTATTAAACATCTCTCTAAACCTAACTTGATGTAGGCAAAAAATGAGGTTTACAGGGTATTTAATAGTTTCCTTATTCTTGATATATAGATTGTGAGTGCCGGCCTGCACACTAGTACTGGTGACCCGCTTAAAGGATCTAAGCTTGTCCAGGAACCGCGGTGCGAGGCGGACCGTCCATGCTAATAAACCCTATTGGTTTCATTGGGCGACAGGGCTTGAGATGTCATTTCATCTCCATGTCTGGTAAAAGTCCCACAAAATTGGAAGCAACGTCTCCCAAATGACCTTTACAGTGTTGTCGGGGACATTAAACCTCAAATCAAACAAACAAACAATAGACTGTGAGTGCCTGTTAGATCCGCCTCAATGAGGCGGATCTAACGAGCACCCACAATCCATGTTTGGACAAAAATAAGAATGCATTAGGAAAACATGTGATTCTGAAATAGTGGCGTCTATATGGTATCAGAAATGACAAATATTCAGTAAAAATTGTAAAAATAGTTAGAAAATCCCCCAATGAAGCGGTTCAAGATAGTTTCCAAAGTCTATGTTTATAAGCAAAAATAAGGCCGATAATGTATTCCCACTAAACTCCATTTTATACGCCCGTTTGAAAAACGGTCGTATTATGTTATGCACCCCCCCCGGCGTCCGTCCGTCTATGCGTCCGTCTGTAAACTTTTCGTTTCCGGATAACTCCCACAGTTTACATCCGATCAAGCTGAAACTTCATACATAGTTAGACCATGATGTGAGGCAGTGCATATCGTTTCAAGGTTAAGGGCCACCAAATAATAATAGAGTTATGCTACTTTGATTTTTTTGTAAACTTTTCGTTTCAGGATAACTCCTCCTACAGTTTACATCCGATCAAGCTTAAACGTTATACATAGTTAGACCATGATGTTGGGCCGTGCATATTGTTTCGAGGTTACGGCCCATAGTAAAATAGTTATGGCCCTTTGAAATGTTTTGTAAATTTTTCGTTTCCGGATGATTCCTCCTACATTATACATCCGATATAGCTGAAACGTCATATATAATGAGACCATGATGTGGGGCAGCACATTTTGTTTTGAGGTTATGGTCCACCAAATCATAATAGATTATGCCCCTTTGAAAACATTCTGTAAACGTTTTGTTTCCAGATAACTCCTCCTACATTTTAGGTACTTTTGTAAAGTATGACCATGATGTGGAACAATGCATATTATATTGTGGTTACGGTCTTCCAAATATTGCCAGAGTTAAGTCCCTTTCACAGATTTTTTCTAAACATTTCGTTTCCCGATAACTCCCCTTACATTTTATATCTGATGAAGCTGAAACTTTATATATAGTAAGACCATGATGTGGAACAGTGCATATTATTTTGATGTTACAGTCTGCCAAATATTACCAGAGCCATTCACTTTTCACTTTTTCTAAACATGTTTTGTTTCTGGATAATGCCTGCCAATCTGATGAAGCTGAAACCTTACGTACAGTTAGATGATGATATGTAGCAGCGCATATTATTTCAAGGTTACAGTCGATCACTTATTGCCAGAGTTATGCCAATATTATTTTGAGGTTATGGTCCACCAAATATTACCGACCATGCAAATTTGTTGAAGACCGGTAGTTTGAGCCAGGTAAGAATATATGGAGCACCTATTGTTCCTTGGTTATATTCCACAAACCCAAACTTGTGCAGGAGTCTGTAAACAGTAGAACTTCGATGGCTCGAACACCGATGGCTCGTTTACCATGGATGGGTCGAACCCATTCTTGAGCCCCTTGCAAAATCCTCTACATAAGAAATAGTGGGGGATAATTAAGGAGATTTTAGTCTTTTATCTTGCAAATGTATGCTTTGTGTACTCATTAGAATCGCCTCGATGAGGCGATTCTAATGAGTACACACAGCATACATTTTCATTATAGAACACCGAAAAGATGTCTAAAAGTATCTCGTTTTGCCTCCTTACAGTAACCCTCAGTGGCTCGAAATACCCCTGTCTCGAACAGATTTTCGAGGTCCCAAAGGTGTTCGAGCCATTGAAGTTCAACTGTATATATATATATATATATATATATATATATATATATATATATATATATATATATATATGCTCCATTTTACTAATTGCCACGGGCGTATAATTCCCCGCTTGCAGAACTTGTTTTCTCTGTGGGGTTTAGAGGGGTCTTCGTTTCATATCGTGATGATTTACGAAAAAAATCATTTGAAAAATGCTCATTCTAGAGATAATGAGGGGCAATTTCAGAACGTCATTACGCAAACACGCCAATTCAAATACATTACCACCTTTATTGCGGAAAAAATGTAAATTTTAAGATGAAAAATTGTGATATTTTTCTTATTTCTGCTCCAAATATAGATTGTGGGCACTCGTTAGAACCGCCTCATCGAGGCGGTTCTAACGAGTACCCACAATCTATATTTTAGAGCAGAAATAAGAAAAATAAAGTGTACCCCCGGAAACCCCAGTTTTACTATACAAAAGTGGGGTTCAAGGGGGGTAAAATTATATAAGCGTGTCTCGTGATGAGTGATAGCTTATTGTATCCTGTGTTAACAATTCATATTAAAATATTTTAAGAGCCCATTTACAGTTTGAGTTATTTATAGAAATTTAATTGAGAAAATCGCTGAACGTTTGTAAACAGCAGTCCCGGTGTCTGATCTCGACTTGGAATATATGCCATTATCATATTTGAAATGGTTCCGATGAATGTTTTATGATTGCTTAAAACGCCTAATGTGAGAATGTCATCTATTTTAGGCCTAGAGATGCATTAATATGGTTCTCTATAAAGCCGTGTTTAGAAGACAAAATAAATTGGCATTAATGCAGTTAAAGCAACAAGAAACGTTGATTGTTTAGTGGGATCGTAAAATATACAGTAAAACTCCGCTATTAAGACCATCTAAAATTAAGACTAATTCTGCTGCAAAAAGCTAATTTACAGTCGAACTTCAATGGCTCGAACACCTTTGGGACCTCGAAAATCTGTTCGAGACAGGGGTAGTTCGAGCCACTGAGGCTAACTGTAAGGAGGCATAACGAGATACTTTTAGACATCTTTTCGGTGTTCTATAATGAAAATGTATGCTGTGTGTTCTCATTAGAATCGCCTCATCGAGGCGATTCTAATGAGTACACACAGCATACATTTGCAAGATAAAAGACTAAAATCTCCTTAATTATCCCCCACTATTTCTTAGGTAGAGGATTTTGCAAGGGGCTCAAGAATGTGTTCGACACATCCATGGTAAACGAGCCATCGGTGTTCGAGCTATCGAAGTTCTACTGTAGTAGGTTGCAGCAAGTAGCTCATCATATAATGTGCTCTTGGTTGCAGTTATTCTTTCTTTGTGTTTTCTGCATACAGTGACCTCTGGTCCGAGACCACCATTAGGACTGTTCAAAAGTGGTCTTATAGACCACTTTTGAACTGTCACAAAGGTGGTCTTAATATAGGAATGTTACTGTGCCTTCAAAATTCACACTATGATAAAACGTTTTAAATGTTTATTTGACTTTGCATCCTTTTTGCACATGTTTATATGCAACAGAGAGACGTGCACCATTTAGGACTGCACTTGGCACTAATGGAAAAGACGCATAAATATCAGACATTAAAATCCGATTGAGATAAAAACCCGTTAAGTTATTAGATTGTCTAATGGATTTGTACCGTTTTAGACCATAAAGTACATAAATCTTTTAAGAAATGAAGTTGAAAATATGCGACCAGAACCGGACTCGAACCGGCGATCCCTTGCTTACAAGGTTAGTGCTCTACCGACTAAGCTATCTGGGCGCTGAAAAACATTTGTTTCTACTTCAACTATTTTACAGGCTAGCACCGGCTGTTGCATATAAATACATAAACTTTAAGAAATGAAGTTGAAAAAATGCGACCAGAACCGGACTCAAGCCGGCGACACCTTGCTTATAAGTCAAGTGCTCTACCGACTGAGCTATACGGTCGCTGATAACATTTTTTCTACTTCGAAGTTTTATAAACTTACTTAATAAACAGCACAATTGATGAAGTACGGGGAACCATTTTACAGGCTCCACAACTGCACTTTATACCGGCTGTTGCATATAATTACATTAATCTTTAAAAATGAAGTTGCCTCTAACCGGCGACCCCTTGCTTATAAGGTAAGTTCTCTCTACCGAATGAGCTATCCGTGTACTGATAATATTATTACAACTTCGAAGTTTTATAAACTTATTGAATAAACAGCACTATTGATGAAGTACGGGGGAGATTGGGGTTCTTTAAGCGACTGATGGTTGTCCCCTGATGTTGGTCGAAGGGGACTATAGTAATCGGTTCGTTCGTCCATCTGTCCGCCCGGACGTTCGTGGATACAATTTTGTCTCCGCAACTCCTCCTACCGTTTTCAAGAGAGTTTGATGAAGCTTTCCAGTTATTCTTCCAACGACGTGAACTTGATCATATTTATCGAGGTCATTCTGGACTGATTTTACCAGAGCTATGACCCTTTGACAATTTTTCAACAGTAATTATTGTCTATGCAGTTTCCAAAGGATTTTAGTGAAAGCTTCCACTTATTCTTCCTAAGACCTGATACCGAGGTCAAGCATGACTTCTTTTTACTAGAGTTACGACCCATCACGTGAACAAGTTCGTGAAATGAACACCCCGTACACCCACTTTTATATAGAAAAAACTAGGGTTTAAGGGGGTATAAATTACTTTTCTTATTTCTGCTCCAATACATAGGTTGTGGGTACTCATTAGAACCGCCTCAACGAGGCGGTTCTAACGAGCACCCACAGCCGATATTTGCAGTATTTATAAGAAGAATATCACAGATTTTCACCAGAAAGGTAGCCATTTTTTTACATGTGAAAAATGCACTATGTCACACGGGTGTTATCGTAATGCCTTGGTCAACATTAGTCAGTTCTTTCCTCCTCAATGCTTCCTATATTTCTAAAGGGATGCTAAAGAAACTTTCCATTTGTTATATCCATGACACGAAGATGATCACATTTTATCGAGATCATGCTCAACTGTTTTTCCCTAAGCGTACTATAGTAATGGGTTTGTCCGTCTGTTTGTTTGTCAGCAAAATCTTGACTCCGCAACTCCTACAGTTTTCGAAGTATTTTGATTAAACTTCCCTGTTATTGTTCCCATGACCTGAAGATAACTATGTTTTATCGAGGTCATGCTTGACTAATTTTTACAGGACCTATGGCCCTTCGGCAATCTTTCAACAGTAAACTAGTAATAAAAGTCAACCCAGGAAAGGCCACAATCAAAGAACGCAGACATCTCAAACTATTAAGAAAAGGCCACCCAGGAAAGGCCACAATCTAATAACGCAACCGCCTCAAGTAACATATAAAAAGTGACACGGAGGCACACACAAAAACAGACGAAACATGAACCGACGCCACAAAACCAAATAATAAATAAGACGCTGCAAAAGAACGACCGCATTGGGACGGTCAGTAGTAAACTTGTAAGTAGTAAACTAGTAAAAAATATCCCTCAGGAAAGGCACAATTAAGGTCCGCATCCGTCTCAAGTAAAACTACTGCGGGGGTGGGTCACCTAAAGAAAGTAAGTGGCATTGAGGCACACACAAAAACAGACGAAATACAAACCAACAGTACAAAGCAATAAACAATCAAGACACTGCAAAAGAACGACCGCCTTGGGGCGGCCAGTAGTAAAACTACTGGGAGAGGGGCTTCAACTCCGGTGAAGGCAATGATCAGGAATCGATACATTTAACACACACCTCCCATCAGAGACATCATATGGAAAGACAGCACAAACAGGATAAGACTAGGTCCTAATGGAAACATCAATGGAGGAAAGCCAAAATGACCGTTACTTTCTCACAATATGGCCACTTGGCTAGCCAAAACAAAATGGTACAAGCGATTCACACATTCAAAGACGAACTATTACAAAATAAACCGCTGTAGGGGTGGTGGTGCTTAAATCGATTTTACGCGGCCGCAAACCTGACTTCCGTCGCAATTTAGACAAATAATTTGTTTAGTCCGCACGAAGGCCTCCTAACTCATCAGTGCAAGATCTCCGAGAACAAAAAAAAAAACAAAAGAAACACAGAGATGAAAAAACGGTGTGGACTCAACAGTAAGCAAGAAACCACTGAAATGCTGGAGCAAAGGGAAGCCAGCAGTTCGGCACCGATGGGCAAGTCCAGAGACAGAGAAACAGGCACCAACCTACATTACATAACCTCAGTACGCCTTTACGCTGGAGCCGTCATAGAATCTGAGACCTGACCCACCAGCGTGCAAGGGAAGCAAAGTTGTCAACCGTGATTGGGTTTAATACAGTCAAGTTTTTTTTTTTATATCGATTAACCCATTTGGTACCAGAAAACCCGAAACGGGTACCCTGGCAAACAGTGCAGGCCCAGATCAGACGCCGAAGAACAGGGCCTACACTGTTTGTAAAAAGTTCAGCCATTTTCCAAATAGATTTTGAAGAAAACACAACCTGACACCCCTAAATTTTGAAATGGACTCATGCTATATATATGAAGGAAGATTCCATTTGGTACAAAAAGGGTTAATGATTTTACGAAATTGTGTGCGGAGGACATTGCAAGTATATATTTTTCTGAATTTATATAAATTCGGATTAGCTCATGGCTCTCTGGGCGCTCATAACAAGTTGCACTTGCTATCTAAAGCTTCTGATCCAGTGCCTGCTATCTGATATCACCCATTTCTAGGTTTTCATTAATGATCTCCCTGATTATATCAGGTCATATGTCCGTTTATTTTCTGATGATTGTGTCCTGTATAGGAACATATATTCTCATTCTGTCTGTCTTATTCTTCAAGATGACCTGGATCGACTAACACAGTGGTAGGCCGATTGGCAGATGAAGTTCAATGTGGCAAAATGTCATTCAATGAGGGTGTCACGATGAATGCTAGCAAATTAAGTTTGATTATACACTACACCAGCAAACTTTGGAGTAGGTTCGCTCCGCCAAATATTTTGGTATCACTATTACTAACGATCTTGATTGGGGTCAACACATTACAGACATATAGGACTTTGGGATTTCTTCGACGTAACTTGGCCTTTTCAACTAGGCAGACAAAGTGTGTTGCATACTAAACATTGGTTCGCTCTCAACGTGACTATGCACCACCTATTTGGCATCCCTATGTTATAACTCAGATTCAGCAGATGGAGAAGGTACAGAGGACAGCTGCTTGATGGTACTGCCGACGATGGCGAAATAGAAGTAGCATTGGTGACATGCATAACGAGCTAGAATAAAGACAGATACTTGACCCCTGTGACAGTTTCAAACCAAACAAGGGCATCAAAAGTAAACAACCTACAATACCGTAGGTGCCAGTTCTATAGTGATGCCATGAAAAATTCCTTTTTTCCAAGAACTATTCCCCAGTCTTCCCTCATCTGTGATGAATGCTAAGACTTGAGATGGAGTTCAAAGCCCTTATAGTATAAGATTGAGACCCAGAGCTATGTGTTTGAGTATACCTCTGTTATTCAGATTGTAAATAGTTTTAAAGATTCCTTCAGTGACTTCCTTTTTTTTCTTTTTTTCTTTTTTGAGCTAAATTCCAAATTTAGCTACGCACCCAACTGGGGCAGTTGCCAAATTTGACCGACTTAGTGTAAGTAGATAAATATATCGTTTCTGGATTTTAAATTTCAAGACTGATGCTAGCATGCATATGTCGCAAAATCGACGACATTTTTCTCGAACCGGGTTTAATTAGCGCCTAAAATGTTTATATCCGCAAACAGCGTAGACCCAGATTTGACACCCGCAGAAAGTAGCATTTGTGCAGAGTAAAGATATTTGCTAAAACAGATACATAAACACTGACACCCCGTCACCCTTGACATTTTAAATGGGGTTTCCAAATTGTTTTAATACTTATCCTGCTGAGTTAATTAATTTAGCCACACCAATTTCTGACTCTAAACCAATGAGATTGCTTAATGTTCTTTTTTATAATTATATGTTACTTCTACAAATTCACAAACTGAATGTCAAAAAGTGTAGATCCTGATCAGATGCTATGAGCCATCTGATCTGGATCTAAACTGTTTGAAAGTGTTTAGGGACTATTGTGTTCAGCAGATTAAGTGTTAAAATGCCTAATGAAAACTCTCAGAAAATATATCAACCGGGATTTCATCACGTGATGAACACCCAACTAAACCCAACTTAATATAGAGAAAACTGGGGTTTACGGGGGTATACTATATTTTTTCTTATTTCTGCTCCAAGACATAGGTTGTGGGTACTCGTTAGAACCGCCTCAATGAGGCGGTTCTAACGAGCACCCACAATCTATGTTTGCATTACAAATAAGGAAAAATATCACGGATTTTCGTCAGAAAAGTAGCCATTTTGGAGATGTGAAAAATGTCGCACGGGTGTGTTATCGTGATGTCTACAAACAAAGACTCAATATCAACCCATGTCATAGCCGAGGCTACAAAACATGTTCTACTCCAGCCCTGGATCTAATATCGACATCGGCAAATATCGTAGCCCAGTGCGGGCAGGATCTGCGTGGAGAAAGAGGCTGATCTGAATCTTCGCCGGTCTCAGATCATATATTTTAATTAACCATATATGACAATGGAATATTCAACATGATTAGTTCTAATTAAAAGGGTGTCAGGTTTGTTTTGTGGGTAGTAAGAACGCGGCGTCTGATCTTGGTCTACACTGTTTGCTAATGTCCCAAAAGGCTTCCAGGCATATCTGGGTTAAAATAAATTGTGTTCCAGCTCGCACAGGCAAATTGGTTCAAAATGTTCAATAAAAGGGTTATCCTTTGGAAGCAAGGAATACACCACAGAACTGGAAAATATGAAATGTGCATGTTTTCTGGGCCAGCCTAGCTAGTTTCGGCCAATTAGGCCTCATCAGTGACCCTCAAGTATTTTCAAAATTCTACAATGGAATCAATGATCAAAAAGGACAAGAAAATATAAACTACACTATGATGTAGGACGCCTCACATTCCCAGACATCAGCTCTAGTGACGTTAACTATGTTCTATAAAAGGATTATCCTTTCGAAGCAAGGAATACACCACAGAAAATATGAAGTGTGCATGTTTTCTGGTCCAGACTAGCTAGTTTCGGCCAATTAGGCCTCATCAGTGACCTTCAAGCCTTTTATCTAGTATACTTTACCTATCTACAGGAAAATCTATTAAAATAAATTTACGTGATCAATTTACACAAAATTGGAATTCACAACTGCAAGAATCATCGAAAGGGCGTAATTATAATTTGTTTAAGGATAATACACAATGCGAAAAATACGTAACCACTTTAACTGGCTCTCTGTTTTTTATATGATCCGCTTTAGGGCAGCCAACCATAAATTTCCAGTTCAAATAGGCCGTTGGAACAATATTGAATTGTCGGAAAGGAAGTGCCAACTATGCGACAAGCAAGACGTGGGTGACGAATATCATTACCTACTATGCTGTACTTATTTTAAAAAAGAAAGAAAATCTTTAATCGACCAGTATTTTTATAAATCCCCAAATGTTCTAAAGTTTAAAGAACTTCTACAGATTACTGACCCCGAGAAACTAGTCTCACTAAGTAGGTTTATGCGAATACTAATGCAGAAGATTCAGTAACCCGTCAATCTGTGCTTGCCGAATCTTAAGACTAGGTTCGGTCATGTCTCGTATTTACTGCTCTTACTTTCGATGTTACCCACTGCCATCGTTACATTTCGTTTCGGTAACGTTACCAGTTGGGGGCTTCGAGATGGTGCCTAACAGACGCACATAGAATCCTTTGTTCTATCTGGATGGACCCTCGATTGTACTCTCTCGATGGTCCGACACACTGGTGACGGGCTGGCGAGGGGGAACACTAGCGGGGGAATTTGGCGAGTGTGTGTCGCTAAATGACCACCTAGTAGTATTACAGCTGAAACATAGTTTTACTGAACTTATTGATACTGTTGTGCTACATATGTATGATGCATTATGCTTGAGGGCCTAGAGAGCCATTCACTCACTCACTCACGCATGCACTCACCCACCCACCCACTCACTCACTCACCCATTTATACATTCACTGTCCCACTCACCAATCCATCCATCCAGCCATCCATACAGCCAGCCATCGACCCACACATCGATCTATCCACCAAGCTCGTTCACTCGTGTATCAGCCATTCAAAATGGATACATGTAAACACAAAATATATAACCAATTATGCTCTTATACATGTTTAAAGGCCATGTAATTATTTAACTTGATTTGGCTACTATATGTCACATAATGACCTAAAAGCGTTGACGGACGTTAAAAGTCAAATCAAATAAACCATCTGTCACAAAGGTGAATCGCCACCTGAACCAAAATGCCACTAAGAAGGGCGCTGGGCCGACATTACTTTAAACATATAGTCCTCCAACTTGGTTTACCCTGTCTACGGGCTTACCGGCCCCGATAGCTCAGTTGGTAGAGTGTCCGCTCCGGGGAACGGGAGGTCTGGGGTTCGACCCCGGGCCGCGACATACCAAAGTCGTTAAAAATGGTACTAGCTGCTCCTCGTTTGGCACTCAGATTTACGGGGTAGAGCTAGGACTGGTCGATCCAGTGTCAGGATAATGTGACTGGGTGTGGTATCATGTAATGTGTCTGGGACATGATACTTCAGTGAGGCAGCACTATAAATGTGAGCATTGAGCTCCCTGTCGCAACCAGACACCGTCGTGATATGACTGAAAAATTGTTGAAAGCGACGTTAAACCCGAATTCACACACACACTGTCTACGGGCTTAGATGCCTCCGTGGACGTAAAACTAAACACTCACCCATCCGCGGTCTACGGGCTTAGACCTAACGGCATAAGGCGCCCAGCGGCTTCACGGGGTTAAAACGGCATCGAATCACCATCGATCCTGTGTCATGACGTTGATTCGGCGTTGTTACTGCGTTGTTTCACGCATGTGAACCCTCTATGAACCTGTCCTGCACCGTTTTACGGGAAAGTTATGACGTATTCAGCTTTGTGACCCGATGGTATAACCTAAGTATATTATTACGATTCAAAATATCACTATAACTTACCCGAAGGTCATAGTATTTCTTATCCAAAAATGGAATCAAGATATATGTTAAAGAAATTTACTATTACACTATGCACAAAGACGCGGCCTGACCGAATTTCTGCATTATCTCGTGCACGCACGGATTATTTCTGCCCCAATTACTACAACCTCTGAATGAAGTAGTATAAATAAACGGGGTCGAGCAAAGAGAATCAAACGCGGATAGTGAAGATTCTAGCGAGCCTGTGCATGTGCACACTTTCTCTAGAACCTCCGCTTTTTGCACACACACGCGCCTACAGGCAAAATTCTAATTAATTTAATAACTACCTTATCCCGGAGAAGAATATATTTATAATACATTCAAACATGAATGGCGCTGCATCTCGTCTTAGCAGGAAACGTTGACACAGCGTTGTTTCCACACTGATTCAAAGTTGAGCCAACGCTGAGTGCATGTTGGGAATTATCACATTTATTATATGTCTACTAACAACAGCCCTTCGAAATCTTCTTCTGTCAATGCAAGGGATGGAAACCTTTTTATGACTATATATGACAGCACGAATACATGTGCATAACTCATACTTAGCGCCCCTTTGAGGGACATAAGCAAACAGTGTGGAACTGGATGACACACTGCGTAATGCGGTATCTGATCTGGATCCGCGCTGTTTGCACAAAGTACACGGATTTTTGTGGAGCTTACCACGAATAGAACAAACCTGACACCCCTATTGTTGGTAGTAGACCACCCCAGTCTTATAAGGTGGAGGATTGTATTGTCTTATACGAGTCAAAATATCACTGAATTCCATATCAACCCTATCCTTGCAAGCACCATGAACTAAGGATGATATGTGTAGAGTAATCTATAGTATGAAGTGCATGTTCTCCCTGTATCCTTGAAATATAAGTCATGATACTAGCAAAGATACTTTGGATCAGATTGAAACACCCGTGTAAGCTGCACCCCCACAAAAAAACGTCATTTTACATTTATTTATGTCTAATGTAATTCCTTGTATGTCATTAAGGTGACTTAAGAGAATAAAGTTTTGTCTGTCTGTCTGTCTTACCATCATTTTCAGACTTGCGTTTTTGTCGGAAAGCACGCTCTTCACATCATGATAACAAGTCCGTGCAATGAACACTCCTCTAAACCTCACTTTATATAGAAAAAATTGGGCTTCACGGGGAATACATTATTATCCAAGAAATAGGTTGTCGGTACTCGTTAGAAACGCCTCGTCAAGGCGGTTCTAACGAGCACCCACAACCTATGTTTGCAATATACGAGGGAAGTTCAAAGGAATTGCTCATTGTCCCACGCGGGGCTCGATAAAATCCCATAGAAGACCAATTTGTACAATAGCCTTCTGTGCAGTACCTTGGAAAAGGCATTGGCAAGTCCATGATGATCAAGCCAGTCCGTTTGTGGCCACGTTTTATGACCCCATCAATATTGCTCACAATGTTATGGTAAAATTGAGCTAATTTAGTTTCACAAGACCTTTGACTTCGGAAACCATGTTATCAGTTTGTTGATGTTGCTAACTAATATATGCTCCAGGGTCTGGCAACAGATGCATTTTAACGACACTGTGCTATAATTTGCTGCATCGTATTGTTCTCCTTTTTTATTGACCCGGGTAACATTTGCTTTTCGCCAATCATGTAGTACAGTGCCCTGGGAAAGTGATTTATTGAAGATAAAAGCCAGCAGAGAAGCAATTTAAGCACTAAATTCATTAAGCACCCTGGCATTCAGGTCATTCGGCCCAGATGTCTATGTATCTTGAGCTTACCCAACAGTTTAGCGACTCCCTTGGAGCCAACTGTTATGTCCCCATGGTGGGGAACGGACTATTACCTGGATGGTAGCTCACCATCAGTTCACGCCTAAATGCAGATTGAAACTGTTTGTTACATATGTATCTCAGCCTTATCGCGCGAATCTGTTTTTAAAATTCCGTTTTCCCTCAGGGAAGTGATCCCAAACGCTTCTTTTTCCAGACCAAAACTTTTTACCTTTGGAACTATCGGGATCTGAGTTGTCATCTTCAAAGGTAAAGATGCTGGAAACATGCTTCCAATATGCATCTCTTATTACCTTTTGTACGTGTGCTCTGAACCTTTTGTAATGAGCAGCTAGACTTGCGAGCGCGAACAACATTTGATTGCGTCTTCTGGTGAGATTCTTGATCGAGTTATCGATCCAAGTTGCACTTTGTTCTGCATATTACTCGATATCTCCATGATTGAAATCTCAATCAACCAAAAGGTGAGAATTTGCATTTGAGCGGATAATGAATCAAGTTTTAGTACCTCGGGACCTGAGCATGAGACCCCGGCCAGCGGGATTTAATAGTTCACTATGAGCACACCGTGCTCAGAGTGAGCTATTTAGTCCCGCAGCTCGGCGTTCCTCAATATTTCACTTCTGCAACTGGAGGCCCGATCTCGATTAAACTTCAAAGAAATGATTCCCTTATTGTCCTCTCGCAATATTTTGAATCACTGTAGAAACACTTGTCGCCATAGCAATGGATAAAAAATAAATTATAATTCTTCCAAGTGTCCGTTCACGGGATTTCATTTTCATTTTACAGGAAATTCAACACATAACAGCGCCACCAGTGAGCGGTGATTTGTCTCCTTATGGTTGGATAAAGAAGAAATATTAAAACATTGGAAGTCAAGTGGGTTCGGGAATCCTTTCAGTACAGAAAACATGACTGCAGGTAGAAACTGATCAAATATATCAGCATTCAGGAACATTTGATCATATCTAATTCAATCAAGTACGTTCGATAGGTTGTGTTAAGTTTAAATGCACGGTTAATGTGTAATCATTCACCATATTTGCATTATTTGCTGGCTCCCAGCTTGCACATTGTCAATATTCAAGGTCAGTGGGATTGGTTACCTGTTTTCCCAACACTGATAATCCTCAGACTAGGAACCAGCAAATAATGCAAATAAGGTCAATATGGCTTTACATTCTGCATATGGCTTGAATATCACATCCACTCGTCTTCCACCACAGGAAATGTGAACCCCACATTTGACATCAGCCAGGTGCCTATACTGAGACACATCCAGACACATGCAAACAATTCCTGTCCTGCTGAAAAAAATATCCACATCCCATTCTGACTTTTAACCGGTCAGATTACTTAATGCAATTTTTTCTACAAGTTCCTAAACTGAATGTCAAACAGTATCTACACTGTTTACAAAAGGTAGTGCAGCAGGACATGGGTTGACTGGCCTTGCGTTACGGAAATACGACTATATAATTTGACCCCCTTGAACCCCACTTTTAAATAGCAAAACTGGGGTTTACAGTGGTAATCCTTATTTTTCTTAGTTCTGCTCTGAAATATAGATTATGGGTACTCGTTATAACCGCCTCGATGAGGCGGTTCTAACAAGTACCCACAAGCTATAGTTTGAGCAGAAATAAGAAATATAACACATTCAGAAACCGGCATAGGTTAAGTCTTGATGTTTTCTTTTTTTTCGGCGGTAAAGTTTACAATGTATTTGTACAGGTGTGTTGGATGAAATATTGCTGAAGTGCATTTCACCCCCAAAAAGGCTCAGGTAAAAGATACAAGGCCATCATGACCCTCATGTTTTTCTTTTGCATAAGAAATTATGTAATTTCAAACATGGGCCGCTTGCAGTGTGTGATCAGGCTGTGGAACCGCCCGGTGTGATTATAGTGGAGACGCAGCCTTTTGCCGTTCGAATGATACATGTACTATTTATCACTGGAACACGTGTAAGTCGGCAGACATAAAGGTTTCTCTGTGTCTCTTATCAATCACAAAAGCACGCCTATATAATTTTGACCCCCTTGAACCCCATTTTAATAATATAAAAGTTATATTACAGTAAAGCTGGGGTTTACATGTGTAAACCTTATTTTTCTTACTTCTGCTCTAAAATATAGATTGCGGGCACTCGTTAGAACCGCCTTGATGAGGCGGTTCTAACGGGTACCCACAATCTATATTTTGAGCAGAAATAAGCAACCTATCACAGTTTTTCATCTTAAAATTTCCGTTTTTTGGCAGTAAAGTTTACAACGCATTTGTATAGGCATGTTTTCGTAATGCTTTGTTTTGATTGGTGGGAAGTTCCCGAAGACATTGTTTCCAGTAGCGCGCGACGAGTTCAGTAAATTGTGTCGGGCAAATGCGATGAGACGAGACACAAGACGTCATACGCAATCGGAGACAAATCCGTTCGTCCTGCGCGTATTGCACTCTGCGACTCTTCTTTCTAGGGTTGTACATGTGCTTCTTGCTTCAAAGGTCACTTAGGCGCGAACACAATGATCAGACTGCGCACCCGCGCAAGCTAAAGTAATAATAGCTCATGCTTTGTTTGTCTTCTTCTTGCTTTGGCTTTACTAAAGTTTCCTGCATTTACAGAATAATGGCGCTAATTGACAGAATGCATTAGGAAAGCAGAAACAAGTTTTTGTATTAATTCAAGTTTGCTTTTAAATTCTTCCTTGGATAATTAATTTATGGCATATTATGCCGTCTGTGTATATAAAGGAAACTGGACTGCGGAGGATTCCCAGCGACGTGGTCGACAAAGTTCAACATCCCGCCAGCCATGGTGTTTTTTATGGTGAAAATTAAGCATCTGCAGTCGAACAGTTTGCTCGAGATACAGATCAATCAATAACCGTAATGACCCTTAGTATTGGGATAGATAGGCCTAAGCAAACTGTGCAGACCCAGATCAGACTGCTCCTGAAGGAGCAGTCTGGTCAGGGTCTACATTGTTTGCCATTCTGTTTGCATCTTTTGGACTCCTTGCATGATCGTGTGACAAATTTGTGAAAAGTTTAGGAGAATTACAGCTAGTCATTAAGGTGTCCCAATTTGTAGTATTTTTACGGTAAATCAAACAGGGCATGAATAGAGGTTATCTTTTTCGAAGTGGCTATTTGCCAGTTAACAGGCAATAACGGTTTTTCGATAAAATTGCTATTGCCAGTTAACTGGCAATAGCGATTTTACGTTTAAATGGTATTACGTTAAAATCGCTATTGACAGTTGGCTTGCAGAATTATTTCACACAGGTTATTACTTTCTCAGCAACTTTACTGTTATGATTGTAAAAGCTTACACGCATATGCTTGCTTTGCATGTTTGTTTGTATTGGAGTTTAACGTTTTTCTAAAGTCGTTTTTGAGCCGGTCAGTTTATCTATCCACACTTTTCCTGATCAGGCTTTACAGGGTCACTGATGAGGCTTTATTAGCCGAAACTACGTAGTATGGCCCATCTTCTTTCTTATGAATGTTTTCATTGCTCTTAAAGGAACTCATTTCGATTTTTATTTGCCTTCACTGCAGCTGGTGTTGTGCCGTGTGGCGGCCGTAAAACGTCTCCCCGTACATCAACCATAGTGCAGTTTATATTTTACTTTTGGTCCTTTGAGATCAGCGTGACTATTCTGAGAAATCAGAAATAAATTATTGGTTTAGGCTCATATTCTAGACAGGTTTTTAATTATTTGGACCCCATTTTGATTTATATCAGTCTTTGAATCGACTGCCTATTTGAAATTCGCAAAATTGCAGTATGTTTCTTCTGGCTTTCTTTGCCGGATCATTACAGGGTCACTGATGAGGCTTTATTAGCCGAAACTACGTAGTATGGCCCATCTTCTTTCTTATGAATGTTTTCATTGCTCTTAAAGGAACTCATTTTCGATTTTTATTATACGTAAGCGGTTAACCAGTACAGTGCACATTCATCAGCGGAAGGGAGAGACTGACCGTAGAAAAGATTTCATGATCAATCTCCACGAAAGAACGCATATGCTTGTTCTAGAGTGGTGGGTCTTTTGTAACTCGGCTAAGATACATGTACGAATCGTTGCTGTATGTTGTTTGTCTTTTTCTTTTACCAAGCATTTCCGTGTGTTGTACTATGACTTAAAGTAATATGCGGGTAATTCGCCATTTTTGTATGATCATCAAAAATGATTTTTTTTTTTTTTTTGCAAGAGCCAATGTTTTACCGTTGTTGGGTGAGGAAATGGTTGAAATTCGTGGAACAGGTATTGTTTTGGGTTCATTTTATCATTAAACATATTCAGCTTGGCTATACACTTCACGCAAACAGCAAGTTTGTCAAATTTATAACTTTTAAGTTTTCGACAATTACTCAAAATGAGATCGACCGAAAAGTTATAGATTTACTTAAATGATTTGCTGTGATGCATATTATGGCAAGCTGGTATTTACAAGTAAAACCCAAGTTACCTGATAGTGATGCGCCATTTTTTCTTAGAATTTATTTGTATTTTTCCCATTTAAATTAACTGGGGGTAGGAGGACGATTTGTTTAATAAAACAGAAATTAGCACGGTGACCCCTACTTTTCTTTTAATTTCCTATTCTCTGATAGCATCTCCAAGAGGAAAAATCTTGTTTTATGAAAAATTCAATTTAGCATTTTCCTGTATGGTCCAAAATATTACAGACAATGAATTATTTTTAAAAATATTTTGGGTGATGGCAAAAAATAGTTTTGCAGAGCTTGAAAAATAGGCTAAAGAAAAGCAGCAATATCTTAACTATATAATTCTGACTAAAATAAATGCTTAAAAGCTAGGCAAAAGTCATTGTTGACATGTTATTTACTAGCATGGTTGTTTTCTGATATTTCTTGGAAAACAGCTTTGGGTGATCTCCTTAAAGTTCAGATTACTTTAGATTCAGCACGATGACATATGTTTTTTACTTTAAATGTGGTAAGCCCGTATATTAAACTAAACATATACAGACTCTGAAACAGTTTTCAATGTGGGAAGTATTTACCCGCATATGCCCTTAATTTAGTATTATCTTCACCTCGTTTTGGGAAGATGTGGATAATTTTTCTGATTGTTTCTGCCATGGACAGCGTCAATTTTTCTATTTCTATTTTTTCTAATTGCTGTTCCAAACATAGATCGTAGATACTATTTAGCCTGGAACGCATTTTTATGGCGTTATTATAAGGCGCCTTCAAGCATAACCCACTGGACACAAACGTGAATGCAGCGTAATAGCATTGTGTTTGTAACGACATGACGTTGCATCGACGTTGGTGCGATGTTACCTAGACGTCGTGTGCCCGCTGGGAATAAACGGAACTGCCTTATTGGTGGCCCGGCCCCAATATATATGGTGATGGCTTTCAACCTACTTTTTATAACAGAAATAAGAAGAAATAATGAGATCCCTGTATTTTC
Organism: Lucinisca nassula; assembly: GCA_963580285.1. Lineage (NCBI taxonomy): Eukaryota > Metazoa > Mollusca > Bivalvia > Lucinida > Lucinidae > Lucinisca > Lucinisca nassula. The sequence goes on from OY757017.1 coordinate 125,110,348, forward strand.
CAACTTCATTACAGAGACATTTTATTTTCGGAGTTTCATTTATGGCAATAAGATATTGTCGACAGATATTTTGGCTATAACAATTTAACTGGTAATAGCGGTTTTACGTTAAAATGACTATTGCCAGCTAACTGGCAATAGCAATTTTAACGTAAAACCGCTATTGCAAGTTAACTGGTAAAAGCAATTTTATCGAAAAACCGCTATTGCCAGTTAACTGTCAAAAGCCATTGAAGCGTAAAACCGTCATTGCTAGTTAACTGGTAATAGCCCTTTCCTATCTTTTTATCCTCAACGGAACGTGTGTGTTCTCGTCGGTTCTACTGATAATACGCAGCAGACATTTTCAAAGAAATTCGAGAATAAGTTAAAACAAGATTGACATAAGCTCCTTGGTTAAAATCATTACGATAACACACCCGTGCGAAATGGTGCATGTTTAGCTACTTTTCTGACAAAAATCTTATGTTTGTGGGTGTTCGTTATAACCGCCTCATTAGAGGCGAGTCTTACGAGTACCCACAACCTATGTCTTGGAGCAGAAATAAGAAAAATATGTTTACCCCCGTAAACCCCTGTTTTCTCTATAGGAAGTTGGGTCTAGGGGCTGGTTGTTGAATGAACTTGTTCATGTGATGATCTCCCATGATGTCGAGTTCTTGAGTTTGAGTTTAAAACTATATATATATATATATATATATATATATATATATATATATATATATATATATATATATATATATATATATATATATATATATATATATATATATATATATATATATATATATATATATATATATATATTGTATTTCCTTTCCTCGCCCCATGCAATACCAACGTTGGTAGACTCGCCGATCGAATACAGATATTGATCACTTTGCATGGTTAATCGCTCTGAAAACTGTAAAATGAGCCCTGTCGCATAACAACCCGTCTTCGGGTTCGCAACCAATGTCTGCCTACTTGCACAAAGCAGCAAGAGTTTTGAAATTTAAGGGGAATGGGAACACCTGGCAGATTTTCTGCCATTTGTGAAAGGATTGCTCCTTTCGGGGCTTCCTGTTCGCTTTTCTATAAACCCTGTCCCACTGACAAAAAGGTGTCTACTCTTATAGGAGGGCAAATTCTTGCCTATAAGAGTTGACCCTTTTTGACATTGGAGACGAAAATTGGTTTTGTGTGAGTCGCAGGAGTTGCCTCCCAAAAAGGTTTATCCATTCCCAGCAAGATATAGAAACCAAAGGTATTTTACTATCTTAGCATCAAACACTAAGGTGCTTATCAGTCTGTGTGCATGCGCAGGTCGACTGCTCCCTTGTTGTTTGCAAATGGCAAAACAGGAGAAAAAGGTACTAAGGAAAAACCATGGGAAAGGAGCATAGTCATCATTAGGCACCACAATGGAACACAAAAGCTTCACCTCGGTCAGTATTGGTATTCTCTGGTCGACATCACATCATGTCGAATGACTCAACAGAAACCCCAGTTTCCTTATATGAAGTAGGATTTCAGCGGGGCCTTCATTATATGGTCATGTTGTCCCTTTTGATGTAAAATGTATGATAGTGTAAATTACAAGCTATATTGTTTTTGATTGTTTATATTCTTGTCATTACGATAACACATCCGTGTGCTATAGTGGAGTTTTAAACCTCAAGAAAGGCATTTTTCTGATGAAAATTTGTGATGTTTTTCTTATTTATACTCCAAACATAGGTTTTGGGTGTTCGTTAGAACCGCCTCATTGAGGCGGTTCTAACGAGTACCCACATTCTTTGTCTTGGGGCAGAAATAAGGAAAATAATGTTTACCCCCTAAACCCCAATTTTCTCTATATAACGTGGGGTGTAGGGGGGTCTTTATTTCACGGACTTATTCACGTGATGTATAGCATGTTTACTGTATATTATCATGCATGGTTTTGTTTAAGTGGGCCTCAAGGAAGAGTAGCTTGTAGCTAACTGTGTTACCCAATGAAAATAAAGATTTCATTATTATCATTATTATTATAGCCGGCCTCGTTGGCTCAGTCGGATGCGCGTCTGACTGGTGATCAGGAGGACGCGGGTTCGACTCCCGCCGGGGTCGGCAACATTCTTTCGTGGAGATTGATCATGAAATCTTTTCTACGGTCATTCTCTCCCTTCCGCTGATTCAAGAAGGGCAGTTGTCAGTTTCTGGCGAAAGCATGTGCACTGTACTGGTTAACCGCTTACGTATAAGCCTGCCCAGGAAAGTGTGGATAGGTAAGCTGACCGGCTCAAAAATGACCTAAATAGTGTTGACTGGGCCGTTAAACTCCAATCCAAACAAACAAATCATTATTATTATTATTATTATTAGTCGATTATATCATGTCAGCTATGCTGTCCCCTCCCTCCACCCCCCCCCCCCGCACACACACACACAGATTTTTACTTTACTCTACATACACAGGGACTTGTTGGATCAATGTTTTGCCGGCCTCGGTAGCTCTACCGGATGCGCGTCTGACTGGTGATCAGGAGGACGCGGGTTCGATACTTGCCGGGGTCGGCAACATTATTTCGTGGAGATTGATCACGAAATCTTTTCTACGGCCGTTCTCTCCTTTCCACTGATTCAAGCAGGACAGTTACATTGTATAGATTTCTGCCGAAAGAATGTGCTCTGTACTTGGTTTGTACTGGAGTTTACCAGCCCAGTCAACACTTTTTAGGTCATTGTTGAGCCTGTCAGTTTACCCATTCACACTTTTCCAGGTCAGGCTCATACGTAACCGGTTAACCAGTATAGTGCACATTCTTTCGCCAGAAACGGACAACTGCCCTTCTTGAATCAGCGAAAGGAAAAAATTTCATGATCAATATCCACGAATGAATTTTGCCGACCCCGGTAGGTTTCAAACCCGCGTCATCCTCATCAGAAACGCATACGACGGAGCTACCGAGGCCGGCGGTCGGTCAGTACATGTATGTCGACATCACATCATGTCGAATGACTCAATAGTCGATTATATAATGTCAGCTTCGCTGTGAGCTTCCTCTCCCTCCCACAAATTCTACTTTACGCCGGGAACATTTCAGGAACGTTTAGTACAAAGACTTGTCTCGTACGACTGAAGTGCACTTTGCACTAAGTGCAGTTTCTTTGTAAATAACACTTGACTAATCCACAATGTTTTCAGTTAAAATTTATAAAATGGTTCGTCGAAAGATAGCGTGGAAATTGGGTAATTTTAGCACTTAAGACGCCAAATAAAGTAACAGACGGTATTTCAAATATTTTATTCAGAAAATGACTTTCAGACAGGATAACGATCGCATTCTTTCATATAACTAAAATTGACACTTTTTTCAAAAAAGCATGAGATTTTTTTCTTATTTGCATCTTAAACATATATTCTGGCAGCTGGTTAGAACCGCCTCATTGCACATCGGGGCTTGAAGAAATAGATGGACTGCATGATGCTTCCACGCCGAGCTGAAACCGATCGCACACGAGTACTGGTACATGTAATTGCTTAGCGGATCTAAGCCTGCCCAGACAAAGCAGTGCGAGTCGGACCGCCCATGCTTCTAAATCCTACGGTTTCTTTTGGCGACAGGGCTTGAGATGTCATTTCATCTCAATGTCCGGTAAAGTCCTACAAAATTAGAAGCAACGTCTGCAAAATGACATATACACTGTTGACTTGGACGTTAAACCTCAAATCAAACAAGAACTGCCTCATTGAGACGGTTGTAACGGGTACCCACAATCTATGTTTCTGAGAAAATATATGAAACAAAATGTGTAAAGTTGAAAACTGCTTGTTCCTTGTAAACCTCTTTATAAACTGGGGTTTATTCCGCTATTGATGTTTCCATTAGGGTCGAGTTATTTCATATTTTTGTTTCTTACCCTTTGGTGTTTCTTATGGAAGGTGTAGGTTAATTGTATCGATTCCTGATCATTGCATTCACTTCAATTTTAGACGGGTATCCATCCAACGGACTTGTTTAAGTCTCTCCCAAAAGCTTGCTGAAAGAGCACAAACGACGTTTGAATAGCTTGAATCAAATACAGTAAAAATTCTATATTAAGAACCACATTTGAGACTGTCCACAAGTGGTCTCAAAGACCACTTTTGAACAGTTCCAAAGATGGACTCTGAGCAAAAGACACTTAATGCAGAAGACACAATTATCAGTTACCCACTATATTAATTGCTTTGTAACACCTTGACCTGATAAAGATATGCTATCTCAGGACAAGTGAGCTTTATCAGGTCAACGTGACATTGTACTTTTATGAACTGAACTACTGAAAAAATTGGCAAAACTGTAAGAGAGTATAAGGAGTTTACTGATAAATAGAATACCAGATTCGTTTCTTTTGATATCAAGTTTATCAGACTCGGCTTCGAGAACGCATGTAGAATCGCTCGACAAGCCTCGCGATTCTACAAGCGTTCTTGAAGCCTTGCCTGATAAACTTGATATCAAAAGACACGAACCTGGTATTCTCTATATAAAGCATAGCTACAACCTACTAAATAGGTTTTTTAAAGGATAATTGGGCCCCGTCAAGCGATTTTGGTACTTATCGCCTATGCGAGCAGCGAAGGTTCAGGCGAGCCTGCGCATCCGCGCAGTCTCGCCAGAACCTTCGCTGCTCGCTCATACAAGCAGTGAATCAAGAGGAACGTTCAGACAGAAAGCCATTCCCTGGCCCCTCTGAATGGCTGGGCATGCGCAGTTAAAATTTGTCATGACGGAATGCTCGAAGACACAAATTCGCTTGGCGGGGCTCAATTAGTCTTAATTTTAGGTGGTCTTAATAGCGGAATTTTACTGTATTTTGATGTTTGGCCTGGTCATCATGAGGCGAGCAAAGGGGGTCCAATGACTAGATTATAACTGTTCCATGGAGGGCACGTGACCTGATAGACCATTCAGGTTATTCCAATGAAGCGTTGCTAATGCAATTACAGGGGAAAAAACTTGAATCAAAAAAGATGGTTCCAGTAATTACTGAAAATAAAGTATTTTTAAAAAGTGAAAAACGTGTCAGTTTGCGGAAACATCTTATTGTGAACTATTAACCCAGTTTGCATCAGAAACCCAAGAACGCGGCGTCTAATCAGGGCCTACACTATTTGCAAAAAGTTCACCTATTTTCCAAATTTTTGAAGAAAACACAATCTGTCATTCCTAAATTTTAAACTTGACGCCTGTCATCTATAAAGAGGAAAAGTCCATTTGATACAAAAAGGATTATACCCTGTAGTCAATTCCGCAATTTTTACATCATGAATAGCGATTACTAATTATTACGAAAATATGCCTATACAAATACATTGTAAATTTTTCCGCCGAAAAAAAAAACACAATTATTTAAGGTAAACATTTTTCTGATATTTTTCTTAGAGCAGAAATAAGGAAAATAAGGTTCTGTAAACCCCGGTTTACCATATGGGCCCCGTCAAGCGATTTTGGTACTTTTCGCCTATGCGAGCAGCGAAGGTTCAGGCGAGCCTGCGCATCCGCGCAGTCTCGCCAGAACCTTCGCTGCTCGCTCATTCAAGCAGTGAATCAAGAGGAATCTTCAGACAGAAAGCCATATCCCAGGCCTCTCTGAATGCCTGGGCATGCGCAGTTAAAATTTGTCATGACGGAATGCTCGAAGACACAAATTCGCTTGGCGGGGCTCATATAAAAGTGGGGTACAAGGGGTAAGACTTATATAGGCGTGTTTTCGTGATGTATTACCTTTTTTGGTTCGTTTGTAATAATACATGCGCTTGGTTAGTTTAGCCTTGTTTTTTTTCCTGCAATTCCGTGAAATCTAATTTTCAAAAAGAGAAACAATCAGGAACTGATACAGTCAGAACCTAAATTCTTCCCGCAATATCACTAGAGAAAGAAGTCAAATCACGGAGTGATGACAGCAAACAAAACGGACAACAGACAAACCGAGTCACCAGCCCCCTCCCAAACAGACGGCGACTCAGAATATCAAAACCTAACCAAAAAGGAGCAACATACATAATGGGGGAAAGAATTTGAATCACCAACATGACAAATATTAAACTTGAAGGACAAATGTAGCGCAAAATGGACAACCAGAAAAGGGGGAAGAATCAGAATCATCAACGTAACAATACACATCCAGGGAAAGACGAGAACCACCAACACAAAACATGAAGGAACCACAACAAAACATTACGCAAACACGCCTATACAAATACATTGCCACCTTTATCGCCGAAAAAATGAAAATTTTATAATGAAAAATTGTGATATTTTCCTTATTTCTGCTCAAAATAAATTGTGGGCACTCGTTAGAACCGCCTCAGCGAGGCGGTTCTTACGAGTACCCACAATCTATATTTTAGAGCAGAATTAAGAAACATAAGGTATACACCCGGAAACCCCAGTTTTACTATATAAAAGTGGGGTTCAAGGGGGTCAAAATTATATAGGCGTGTTTTCGTGATGGCACCGACCTAGAACGGCCAGCAAAACCACCAATGGGCTCTAAGTCACCTTTACGGGATCGCAACCATCACTCTCACTCTTACTGTTTAAAAGCACCATCGATCAGTCAAATCGCCCCTTGTCACCTCCAAGATACCCCCGATCACACAAACTAACCACAAGATTCTTTGTTCTTAATTCGGTCTTAATGTTGAAAGGTTTCCCTAGATTAATTAAAACACTGGCAGTTCTTGTGGATCGATTGTCTCAGTGTGTAGGCTGAATAGACTACTTCATTTTACTCTTAAATTTCAGTATCATAACGAAAACACGCCTTTATAATTTTGACCTTCTTGAACACCACTTTTATATAGCAAAACTTGGGTATCCGGGGTATACCTTATTTTTCTTATTTCTGCTCTAAAATATAGATTGTGGGTACTCGTTAGAACCGCCTCGATGAGGCGGTTCTAACGAGTGCCACCGCCTCGATGAGGCGGTTCTAACGAGTGCCCACAATCTATATTTTGAGCACAAATAATAAAAATATCACAATTGTTCATCATAAAATTTTCATTTTTTCGGCGATAAAGGTGGCAATGTATTTGTATAGGCGTGTTAGCGTGATGTTTAAGCAAACAGTGTAGACCCTGATCTATCGCCGCTGGGTATTCAATATTTGCTAAACCGAACCAGATTCTATAGTATTTTGATTATAATATTTCCTTGTATAGCAGTGCCGCTATTTTGTAAGAAACGTTACCAAGAACTTATAAAAAGAAACAAAAAGATAAGCAGCTTATACTTAGTTGAAATCTCGAAATATCTCGTGAGTCACTAGCCAGACAAAGTTGCAAAATAAATTCCTCCTACAATTTTCAAGCATTCTTTTCAGATTCTGGCTCCATCACGCAAACACGCCTATTTTAATTTTGACCCCCTTGAACCCCATGTTTATATAGTAAAACTGTGGTTTACAGGGGTAAACCTTATTTTTTATTATTTATGTTCTAAAATATAGATTATGGGTACTCGTTAGAACCGCCTCACCGAGGCGGTTCTAAAGAGTACCCACAATCTATATTTGAAGCAGAAATTTTATTATTTATGTTCTAAAATATAGATTGTGGGTACTCGTTAGAACCGCCTCACCGAGGCGGTTCTAAAGAGTACCCACAATCTATATTTTGAGCAGAAATAAGAAAAATATCACAATTTTTCATCTTAAAATTTTCATTTTGTTTCGGCGATAAAGATTACAATATATTTGTACAGGCGTGTTTTCGTAATGCACTTGTTCACGTGATGCATGTCAAAGAGAATTAAGTTTTTCAAAGTTGGTGAAAATTACATTTTAAAGAATTATTAAATAATGCCATAAAACTTAGATCTTCATTCCATTTGCGTCATTTTCAATCCATTACGATAACACATACATGAAATGTAGTGCACATCACGTGAACAAGTCATTAAAATGAAAACCCCATATGCCCCACTTTATATAGAGAAAACTGGAGTTCACGGTGGTATACATTATTTTTCTTATCCTTGCTCCAAGACATAGGTTATGGGTACTCGTTAGAAGGCAGTTCTACCGAGCACCCACAACCTATGTTTGCAGTATTTATAAGAAAAATATCGCGGATTTTCATCAGAAAAATGGCCATTTTGGAGAAGTGTAAAAAAGCACCAATTCGCACGGATGTGTTGTCGTTATGTTTTTTCATATCTCCAAAATTGTATTTTTATTTGATGAAAATGATTTATTATATTTTTCTTATTTCTTCTCCAAACAAAGGTTGTAGGTGCTTGTTAGAACCGCCTCAATGAGTCTAACGAGTATCCACAACCTATATGTCTTAGGGGAGAAATAAAAAAAAAAATATTCTATACCCCTTTAAAACCCAATTTTCTCTATATAGAGGGGGGTTTAGAAGGGTGTTCATTTCACGGACTTGTTCACGTGATGCATCAATTACAGAACACTACATCACGAAAACACGCCTATATAATTTTACCCCCTCGAACCCCACTTTTATATAGTAAAACTGGGGTTTGCAGGGGTAAACTTTATTTTGCTTATTTCTGCTCTAAAATAAAGATTGTGGGTACTCGTTAGAACCGCCTCGATGAGGCGGTTCTAACGAGTACCAACAATCTATATTTTGAGCAGAAATAAGAAAAATATCGTAATTTTTCGTCTTAAAATCTTCTTTTTTTACGGCGATAAAGGTGGCAATGTATTTGTATAGGCGTGTTTTCGTAATGACATATCAAACATTTGAAATGAAACTTATGTCTAACAACAGACCAACTTTTCTGCATATTAGCAATGAAACGTACATGTATATTTCCGTACCCCATACCAATATAAGATCTTTTGGCTGTTGTACGAAAACACGCCGATAATAATACATTGTAAACCGAAAAACGAAAATTTTCAGGTGATAAATTGTAATATATTTTCTTATTTCTACCCTTAAATATAGATTGTAGGTTCTCGTTAGAACCGCCTCATTGAGGTAGTTCTAACGAGTACCCACAATCTATATTTTAGAGTAGAAGTAAGAAAAATAAGGTTTGCCCCAGTAAACCCTAGTTTTACTATATAAAAGTGGATTTCAAGGGGGTCACACATATATAGGCGTGTTTTCTTTATATAGGAACATATGAGCGAGATTTTGCGTGACTTGGGCTTAGATTGGTTTTTGGTTTTGGATTTACGGCCCTTGCAAGATTATTTCACTCATATCGAGCCGATTGTTAATCTGAGGTGGGCGAAAACCGGAGTACCCGGAGAAAAAAAACATGACCTTCCGTTGCAGAACTTGGCGCCTCACATGTGACCCGATCCAGGCTCGAACCACAGCGGTGAGAGACCTAATGATTAAGAGTCAGCGCTCTTATCCACTAGGCCATGGAGGTCCGTATTGGGCTTAGATGCGTATCTTTATCATTGTTTAGAGTTTTCTCGTTACCAAGTCAGTGATAGTCACACGGACTTCGGCGGTCAAAAGCTACTGCGCTTTATAACTTTTTTTTCGACTGACTTACATTCGATCCAAAACACGTGATGTGAGAACACTGACATTGCGAAACCGGGATTTTTCATTTATGAAACATCTAAATGTGATCTGAGTTTTTTTTTCAGTATGTATTTACTCGATTGGGGCTCGAACCAGTTACCTTCAGATCCGAGGTCGAACGCTTTTACTCCTCCAAGCATACATAAATGACAAGGTCTGCTGGCCAACATTTTTGAGAAATTTTCCTTCTTTCTGCATCACCGAGACGACCCTAACGTCTACTCAAATATATGTTTGGCAAACATAAGGAAGACTATGTATGTACATGCAAGCCCACTTTTCTGTAAATAAAGTGTGGTTTACATCCCGGAAACATGCCTATATAATTTTGACCCAGTTGAACCTCAATTTTATATAAAAAAACTGGGGTTTGCAAGGGTAAACCTTATTTTTCTTATTTCTACTCTAAAATATAGATCGTGGGTACTTGTTAGAACCGCCTCGATGAGGCGGTTCTATCGAGTACCCATAATCTGTATTTTGAGCAGACATTAGAAAAATATGACAAGTTTTCATCTTAAAATAGTGTTTTTTTTTCGGCAATGCATTTGTATAGGCCTGTTTTCGTAATGTACAGCGAACATGTTAATCTGATGCTATAGTTCGAACGAATTGACCTGAGACTGGTGAACTCTATTAACATCATTTCACACCCGACTGAATGCAGGTATTTATCTTCGCCGTCTCCCGAAAATGGCGATATCGTTATTCAATACATAGAGATCGGTAAATGGGTCGCAATTTACGTAATACCGAAAATTCACGAGAAGCTTACGAAAGCCGACGTATTAGGCGATAACTTTGACAAATTTATTCCATGCATAAAGGTTAGTCTCAGGTCAAATTGTTCGAACTTTACTCAAATTTAATTTATGCATTGGAAGATCAAGTTTGTCTGACCTTCGTATGTACAAGGAGCTACGGTATTTGTAAAAACTGGCGTAAAGCACAGCTGTTATAGTTCTAACAATTTGACATGATACTGACCTTTATGGCCTGAAACGTCGGCTTTCGTAAACTTCTCGTGAATTTTCGGCATTTCGTGAAAAGTGCCCCATTTACCGACTTCTATGTATTGTATAACAATATCGCCTTTTTCGACGAAGATAAATATATGCATTCAGTCGGGTGTGAAATTGTGTTAATAGAGTTCACCAGTCTCAGGTCAATTTTTTCGAACTATAACATTATTTAATGGTCAAAGAAGGAGACTTTTAAAGAAATCGGGGTCCAGTTGTTCAAAATAGAAGTGAAGGCAATGATCAGGAATCGATACATTTAACCCACACCTCCCACCAGAGACACAAAAGGGAATGAAACACAAACATGAAACAACTAGACCCTAATAGAAACATCAATAGCTGAGAGCCAAATGGACAGTTACTTTCCCACAAAATGGCCAATTGGCTATCCAAAACAAAATAATATAAGCGATACCCACACTCAAAGACAAACCATAACACTGACAGAAGAACCGCCTTGGAGCGGTCAGCGAAACGAACTCCACTGGAGGGCTTGAATCGATTTTACGTGGCTCGCTAGCTTAACGAGCTCATTAGTGGTAACATTGCTAACTCACTACGCAAACACGCCTATACAAATACATTCCCACCTTTATCGCCGAAAAGAAATGAAAATTTTATGATGAAAAATTGTGATATTTTTCTTATTTCTGCTCAAAATATAGATTGTGGGCACTCGTTAGAACCGCCTTATCGAGGCGGTTCTAACGAGTACCCACAATCTATATTTTAGAGCAGAAATAAGGAAAAATATGTATACCCCCGGAAACCCCAGTTTTACTATATAAAAGTGGGGTTCAAGGGGGTCAAAATTATATAGGCGTGTGTTCGTGATGTGTTGTTGCAAGTACAATATCTAAACTTTTGTTAGTTTTGCTGAAAAAAGTGAGTACATGTAGCATAATTTATCTTGTGTGGACAACATATTATCTTGTGCGCACAATATATTATCTTGTTTGCCCAACATAGATATTGGAAAATTATGCAAACAAGATAACACCTTGGGCAAACAAGATAATACCTTGTGCGCACAAGATAGTATGTTGATCGAACAAGATAATTATCTTGTGCGCAAAACTTATAAAAAAACATGTCCCTTCCCGGGTTCCGTATCTCTGTCCTTTTCAGGACTTCTGTATCTAGACCCTATCTTGCCACTTAATATTTAGAAAACGGCTTGAATAGAAGACGTTCAATCTTTTGGAATTCCGTTGTTAAACTTTCCAAATTTTAATGGTATTTTATGCGTATAATGGCGTTGACAGCACCAAAGCTCTGTAGACTAACATTTCGATCCCAGACACCTTCACTTAGTTGTCCACATACTGCGCTAGATTTGGCAATCCAGACATCATCATCATCAATGTCCACAATTCTTTGACAGTGTGCTCCCAATGTACGTTACTTTGCCTACACTTTGCAACCGTTGACCTATCACTTTGATGGCAGTCTCCTTATAAGTATTTCCATGTGGGCTGATATATACTTCAGACTTTTTATGTTGACTGTGAGATCATCGCTGTCTACTTTAACCACACTTTTCTTTGCAACTTTTCTATTGGAAAAAACCTCTGATATATCAAATTTAATTGTCTGTACCAGAATACTGAACATACTGAAAAAAGATTCATTTAAACAGAAACACACAAGATACTAAAAATTTGTAATACTTATTTCAGGCCTGGTCTTCAAGGAACCTAAATACAAAACTAAATACATGTATACATGTAATTTGGCCAATAAATAAAGGAGATGTATTACTTCAAAGCTAGTGCTAAAATAAGTTCCCAGGAAAAGCTAAAATAAGTTCCCAGGAAAAGCTAAAATAAGTTCCCAGGAACCCAGGAAGGCTGAAAATTGGTATTCCAAAACTTTTAAAGGAAATCCCTGATACATTTTTAACGGCACCAAGCCTGTTAAAGATTTTGTGATAAAATGGGCCCTGCTGAGCTGTTTGATAAACAAATGAATCCATAAATTTTAAAGTAAACTAGTATTAAAATCTTTTTTTTTTGTTGTTGTTGTTGTTGTTGTTGTTTCCGGAAGCGCAAACGTCTCATTAGATCACGACATATATGTCATCATCCCAGGAAATTATATACTGAGATAAAGATTTATATGTCAGAAGTGAAGTGAAATATCTTAACTTATTAACTTGTTTCTGCATATTTGTTGTTAGATGATCTCGAGATGTATATTTATTACAAGAATGAATGGAAACGACAATTTAACATAGTATTTATTGCATTTCGAATTAAGAAAAACATTTTATAGCTAAATAAAAATGTTGAGATACACTTATTTGTTATCTTCTTCCAAAAATATAATGTGACATGACATTATATTTTTCAGGATCTTTTGTAATTTATCTTATGTTATCTATATATAAGCGATCATTTTAAAATAAAATACCCAATATCCTAAAAAAAAATCCAAGTGAATTTCAAGCGTCATTAAGCGATGTGGAAGAGACAAGAACCATAACTGTGGCTTTACTACTTTCTGAAGCATGGCCCTTTGACAAAGAAAACGATGGTTTTAAGTGATTTCGTTATGTTTCAGTTATCTATTTTTTTTCTTAGAAATGCTAAGCATAATTAAGCAATTTGAAGAAGACAAGGGCCATAACTCTTGCTTAACTTCTTTTGGCGTATGGCCCTTTGGACAATGAACAGTGGTTTCCGTTATTCCCTGTGACTTTCATGTAACTTTAAAATTGTTTGATATATTTTCATCAAACTTTACAGAACCGAAGGCCATCATAGGACGAAGTAGGTGTGCAAAAGACAAGAACACTCTGACTTCACTACTTTCTGAAATTATGGCCCATTTAACATCGAAAGTAGTAATTTTGTTTAATACTTATGCCTCATATGTAATTTGAAAGTATTTTTGAGGTATGTTATGACCATTTACAGAAATCAAAGCACCTTAAGACGAGATACAGAATTCAGGAACCATAATTAATATTTCCTCATTTCGTGAGTCGTGGCCCTTTGAGCACTTTTAAATGGTTACTTTTGGTCATTTCCTAATGCTGTTCTGTAATTTGATATTTTCATTTCAAAAGTAGTAAAACCAGATTAATGGTTCTTGTTTTTGTACATCGTCTCAGGAGGCTTTACATATCGGCAAAGTTTCATGAAAACACTTCAACTCGTTTTCAAGTTACAGGGCGTATAGGACGGCCGCCGCCCATTGAGGCTTGAAGAAATAGATATGCTACATGATGCTTACACGCAGAGCTGAAATCGGCTGCACACGAGTACTGGTAAACCGCTTAGGGGATCTAAGCCTGCCAAGGTAAAGCGGTGCGAGTCGGACCGTCCATGCTTATAAACCCTACTGGTTTTATTGGGTGACAGTGCATGAGATGTCATTTCATCTCAATATCGTGTAAAAGTCCCACAAAATTGGAAGCAACGTCTCCAAAATGACATATTATACAGTGTTGACGGATACGTTAAACCTCAATTCAAACAAACAGAACAGGGCGTATACGAGTATATGAAACAAAAACAAAACAACAAAAACACTGTTTCAATATTCAAAAGGCCATGACCACAAAACCAAGTAACCAAGTACATGTATTACACATGTAATCATATAGTGTTTTTTCAGTCCTGTACATTTTCTTGAAAATATATTAGGCGATGGTGATGATGATTCTTTATTTCCTCCTTAGTAGGAGAGCCATATAATACAAATAATACAATATAAGCTCAAACATGGAAAAAAGAATGAAAGAAATAAAGAAAAACATTTAAAGGTGAAAAATTAGATAACAGGAGAAAAATATATTGATGCAATGAGATCATGTGGAACTATTCCTCGTATAACGATGAGAAATCTACAACCCTCAGTTAAACACTGACCTCTCAAGGTTGTGTCATAACGGTGCTCCAAGCACAAAACATCACGAAACCACGTCCATACAACTACATTGGATATTCTACCTCCAATAAATGAATGCCTATCGAAAAACAAAATGTCATATATCGTCATATCACCGCCCAACGCACCGAACGATGATACCCGTCAGATTCGCCTCGATGAGGCAGCTCTAACGAGTAGCAACAATCCATGCCCCGAGCAGACACAAAAAATGAGTGTATAACCCTGTAAACCCCAGCTTTCCGATAGAAAGTGGCGCCCAAAGGGGGTCAAAATTGTACAGACTTGTCACGTGATGTGTACATAGGTTATCTAAAAATTGCCATCACAGATAGCTTTTTGAATATGGAGGAACCGCGCTACATAGCAATAGAAGCTGAGTTTATGTTCCAATGTTAGAACATAAACTCAGCTTCTATTGCTATGTAGCGCGGTTCCTCCATATTCAAAAAGCTATCTGTGATGGAATTTTTTTCTGCACATCTTTTTGCATTTCTGTTAAAACCACCTTTCTCATTGTTCAAAGGGCCATTATTCCGAAAGTAGAAAAGTAACAGCTATGGTTCTTTTCTTCTGCACGTCGCTTTGCATTTGTTAAAACCACTGTTCTCATTGTACCAAGAGCCATAATTCCGAAAATAGTAAAGTCAGGGTTATGGTTCTTGTCTTCAGTACATTGCCTGATTGTACTTTGCTTTCAATTTAAGTTCCAGGACAATAACTTATTCTTTCTAAAATGATCACATATACATACAAAACATGAGATAAATTTTCAAAAGATCTACAGCAACATAATGTCATGTGAAAAGACAAATTTTGAAAATGATGACTTATAAGTATATCTTAACATCTTTTATTTAGCTATAAAATGATTTTCTTAATTCGAAATGCAATAAATACTATGTTAAATTGTCGTGTCTACACATACTTATAATAAATATCCATCTCGAGATCACCTAACAACAAATATGCAGAAAAGGGTGTCATAACGGTGCTCCAAGTTAATAAGTGAAGATATTTCTCTTCACTTCTAACAAATAAATCTTTATCTCAATATAAAATTTCCTGGGATGATGACATATATGTCGTGATCTAATGAGACGTTTGCGCTTCCGTGGTTGTTGTTGTTTTTTCAATTATGACAAAATATCATTGAAATAAATAAACATCCAGGAAGACTGACAAAAGTTTCCACGACTTACCTTTAATTTGATAAAAAAGATGATGAAAAGACACCAAGAAATAATGGAGAAAAAATGCGTTTAAATCTAACCACTACCGTAAGATGTAGTCTATCCTTATTCAGGTCAGGCCATCTGCTATTTGAGATATTTTCCTAACAAGATTTCATCCATATTTTTTCACAGGGCAATGACCCAGGAAAGGGGTATAATTCTGAACACACAGAATCTAAACATCCAAACATGAACTTTCGAATCTTAGCATGCACGGTTCAGAAGTTATTCTATGCGCTGAAAAAGCATAACGGATGGACGGGCGCACGGACATACGCACGAACGACCCAGAAGCAATATGCCCCTCGTGTGAGTCAAGATAATTTCATTTATTTCGAGCCGATTGTTAAACGGAGGTGGACGAAAAACAGAAAAAACACCCGACCTTGCGTAGCAGAGCTTGACGTCTCATATCTGACCAACCAAGGAGAGAACCAGAGCGGTGTGAGAGACCTAATGATTAAGAGTCAGCGCTCTTACCCATTAGGCCACGGAGGGCCGTCGTATGACCCTTCAATCCCTGTACTTTAAGCAAACAGTTCTGCAGCGTCTCATCTGGGTCAGCAATGTTTGCCAAGCCAATCACATGATTCCAGTCCATATCGTATAGGTACATGTAACGCTCTTACGCAACACTCTAACCTCACAGCGATAAAACAACGCGGCTATTTTCTATAAATAACCCTTTTCACGTGGACCTCAGCGCTGAAGAGCTTTTATGCTTAGTAACTTTGAATCGCATCACGAAAACACGCCTATATAATTTTGACCCCCTTGAACCCCACTTTTATATGGTAAAACTGGGGTTTCCGGGGGTATACCTTATTTTTCTCATTTCTGCTCTAAAATATAGATTGTGGTACTCGTTAGAACCGCCTCGATGAGGCGGTTCTAACGAGTGCCCACAATCTATATTTGGAGCAGAAATCAGAAAAATATCACAATTTTTCATCATAAAATTTTCATTTTCTTTTTCGGCGATAAAGATGGCAATGTATTTGTAAAGGCGTGTTTGGACTCAAATCAACTGACTAGAAATACCGTAGAACTGTAAAATGTGGTGCGATCCTCATATAATTGAAGCTAACAGATACAGTGAAATTCCGCTATTAAGAACACCTTAAATTAAGACTAGTTCTGATTTAAAATTAAAGTGTAACTATACCAAATTTAGTGACACAGAGGCCTTTCTGATATTTAATCTTCATCAGTGTGTCTAAACCCCAAAGTTTTTGAAACCGAAAGACCCGTCAAACACAGCACATCCCCCTCCGAGCACACACCGACCGACGTAGCTCCTGAGACATGACAGCTGGAGGCATCAGGCAAGATACGCCCGATCCAGATAGGCGTCCCCGACCGAGCCAACATCAGCACACATGGCCCACGCTCCACGGAAGTCCCGGGCATCAGGAAAGAGATGTCCAAAGTATCGAGACTTGCAATATTTAAAATATAACAAAACATGGCAACCAATCCGCTAAGATACATGTCTCACCTGACAAGTCAGTCTTAGTTGTAGAAAAGTTAGAATTTTATACTGCAAAAATTAAAGATATAATATAGTTATTTAAATCAGTACTTGAGTGCTTATTCAGAAGGGAGTAGTTATTATTTTTTTCTGAAAGCAGTGTCTTCTGACCAGGGACCACCTTTGGGACTGTTCAAAAGTGGTCTTAAAGACCACTTTTGAACAGTCCCAGAAGTGGTCTTAATATAGGAATTTTACTGTATACAGTAGATCTCTGATAACTAGAACACGGAAACCTCGCTTACCATTGGAAATTCGAACTTGTTCTTGACTCACCTTCCCATATTCGTTCCATAGCTGCAGATATCCATATATTTGCCATATGTTTATAACTGCTCATTTGATTTTATCTTGAAACGGAATGGTGTGTGTTCTCATTAGAATCGCCTCAATTAGGCGATTCTAATGAGTGCACACAACATCGTTTTATTTCCTAGAAGATCGAAGTTTTGTTTGTTTGAGTTGAGGTTTTTCGCCCTCGTTAACACTTTTAATCTCATTTTGGAGACGTTCCTTCCGATTTTGTAAGGCATTTTCCCAACATCGAGATGAAATGTCATCTCAAAGCCTACCGCCCACAGAAACCGCTAGGATTTAAGAAGCGGTCCGACCCGCGCCACTTTTCCTGGGCAAGCTTAGACCTTTTGAGCAGTTTAGAAGTACTAAGGTGCGGTCGGTTTCCATGACCATGCAGCCTAATCTCCTCAAAGCCCCGATGGGCGGTGGCGTAAATAAACCAGGTACTTATGACACAAATGAGCAGAAAATGCTAAACCGAGCCTAAGCAGTTAACTAATAAGGCCAGATGCATGACTTCTTGGTTGAAACTCATTACGGAAACACGCCTATCAAAATATATTGAAGATTTTACATTTTTTCAAAACATGGAATTTTCAGATAAAACATACTGATATTGTTAATATATCTGCTCAAATCATAGAAATAAGAAAAATAAGGTAAAGCCCTTTAAACCCCCAGTTTAACAATATAAAATTTGGATTAAAGGGGGTAAAATAATATAGGCGTGTTTCGTGATGTACCTACGTAGAAGATCGAAGTAGTTTTGTTTGTTTTATTAGAGGATTAACGTCCCCGTCAACACTGTATACGTCATTTTGGAGACGTTGCTTCCAATTTTATGGGACTTAATCCGACAATGAAATGAAATAACATCTCAAGCCCTGTCACCCAATGAATCCAATAGGGTTTATAAGCATTGACGGTCTGACTTGCACATCTTTCTGGGCAGGCTTAGATTCTCTAAGCGGTTTACCAGTACTCGTGTGCGGTCGGATTCAGCTCTTAAGTGGAAGCATCATGCAGCCCATCTATTTCTTCAAGCCCTGATGGGCGGGGGCCAAAGATCGAAGTAGTACCCATGCCATATGCCATAACCAAATGACTAATCAGCGTGTTTAGAAGAACAGAAATGGACCATAGAAGAGTCTACTCAGGCGTCTGCGAATAGTATGCATTGCTTGGTACCCAAGCATCGGCCTGAAGGAAGGCAATGCAGAGAGAAGCGTATATCCGGGACTTTGGAGGTCTGCTTATGGATTGTCATTGGCAAGATCATCAAAAATAATTCTGGAAGCTGAAAAAGATAATTCATCCCCATTATGCCTCATGACCTGGCGCTATGAAAAAAAACCTCACTGACCCGAACTACCACTTTCTCGAATTAAGTCGCATGGTTTCTAAGATGTCCGAGCTGGTGGCGGCAAAGGTGTTGTGTATCTTGTATCACTGGGACGTCCAACTTACGATAACACACCCGTGCGACATAGTGCATTTTTTCACATCTCCAAAATGGCTATTTTTCTGATGAAATTCCGTGATATTTTTCTTATAAATACTGCAAACATGGGTTGTGGGTGCTCATTAGAACCGCCTCATTGAGGCGGTTCTAACGAGTACCCACAACCTATGTCTTGGAGTAAAAATAAGAAAAATAATGTTTACCCCCGTTAATCCCAGTTTTCTCTATATAGTGTGGGGTATAGTGGGGTCTTCATTTCACGGATTTGTTCACGTGATGGAAAAATAACATATGGACAAGGCCTGTTGCCCTTGCAGCAGGTATGGGTAGATGGGCAGTGTTTATATCTCTTCTGTTTCTAAATTTTCAGTCACTTACATCCCTCATCTTTTCTCACTTTCATCTATTCTACTATCTCTCCTATTACTTTCCCCCCTTTCTCTGGGAGACAACATACTATACGAGCCGCAGTGTGCCAGAATCGCTCATCTGGATGAGGCTGATCATATATAACATTGCGTCTTGTCTATCAGATCACACTGCCTTAAGAAATTCTGAATCTGCATGTTTAAATAATCTTTATTCTTTTGCTTATGTTTCTGAACATCTTCGTCTGATTTAGGATTCAGGAAGAGACGATGTTGATGCAGAGTGGAAGTGTTTAGCTTGGCAGGTCAGAGCTATTGTTTGCAACTGCCTTTGGCATATTCTGTTATCAAAAAAAAAACAAAACAAAAAAAAACAAAGTCAACTAATAATGTGAATACAACTACAACGCAAAGCTATGGTGTTTATGGCCGCTTGCATAAAAGCGCACAATAGCGAATCTTCTTGTTGACTCAGCGAGTTTGACATATACTGACAACACCTGAGCTGTCCCTCCCTGTAAATCTTATCTGTAATAAGTTGCTTGATGCTTCCACGCAGAGCTGAATCCGGCCCGCACACTAGTACTGGTAAACCGCTTAGAGGCTCTAAGCCTGTCCAGGAACCGCGGTGCGAGGCGGACCGTCCATGCTAATAAACCCTTTTGGTTTCATTGGGCGACAGGGATTGAGATGTCATTTCATCTCAATGTCGGGTAAAAGTCCCACAAAATTGGAAGCAACGTCTCCAAAATGACCTTTACAGTGTTGACGGGGACGTTAAACCTCAAATCAAACAAAACTGTAATAAGTTTAAACACCATTTTATTTACTTCTTTTCAATTACAGATATATAACAAGAAAACAAGCAAGGTTGCTTGTACTAATCATCTCCTATTGTTTGTTTGTTTGATTTGAGGTTTAACGTCCTCGTCAACACTGCAAATGTCATTTTGAGACGTTGCTTCCAGTTTTGTGGACTTTTACCCGACACTGAGATGAAATGACATATCAAGCCCTGTCGCCAAATGACACCAATCGGGTTTATTAGCACGGACGGTCTACCTCGCACCGCGGTTCCTGGACAGGCTTAAATCCTCTAAGCGGTTTACCAGTACTAGTGTGAGGGCCTGATTCAGCTCTGCGTGGAAGCATCATCTCCTATAGTAATTATCTTTATCATATGACGCCGCGTCTGAGAGTGTAATAACGTTATGTAATAAATTCGATAATCCACCAGTGGATTAAATATGCAAATTAGTCCGATACGCCCCGTAACGTTACATATGCGACGACCTCGCGTTCACTAATGGCAGAATATTGACATTTTGGTTAAACAATCGTGAAGGCGATCGCCTCCTATCAACGCGTTTTAAATGTCATATGATAAATAGAATCTTGCATTCGTGCTCATGCATTATTGAATTTATTAAGCCTCGCATTTTATCCCTTTTCCTCAACTCATTTAATAAATTCAATAATACATGAACACCCATGTAAGATCCTCTATGTAATTACGTTACAGGTGCTTTGAAGAATTATAAGATGGCCGCAATCTGGGTTATGAAAATGCAACAATATTAGCAATTCTGGATCCCCATAACACCTAAATGCCAACCACCAATTTCAACTCAATGTAACAGACCATTCGGTAGGTTTAAAATTTTGAATATGGCCAATATGGCAGTCATCTGAGATATCAGAACAGAATGGTTCGTACTAAGAAAAGTAGAAGTAAAACAAAGATCAGGAATTGATACAATTAACTTACTCCATCCATAAAAGACACCAAAGGGAAAGAAATACAAACATTAAGCGACCAGACCATAATGGAAACCTAAACAAAGGAAGGCCATATGGACAGTTACTTTCCCACAAAATGGCCATATGGCCATCCAAAATTAAAAGACACAGGTGATACACACAGTAAGTAACAAACAACAACATAAATAAATCGCCACAGAAGAGCCGCCTTGGAACGGTCAGTGGAAGATTTCCACTGGGGGGCTTAAATCGATTTTACGTGGCCACAATCCTCGCCCTTACTTCCGTCGCGATTTAGACAAATAATTTGTTCAGTCCGCATGAAGGCCTCCTAACTCATCAGTGCAACATCTCCGTGAACACAGAAATCAAAGAACCACAGAGGTGAGACAACGGTGACGACTCGACAGCAAGAAACCACTGAAATGCTGGAGCAAAAGAAAACCAACAGTTAGACTCCGATGAGCCCGACCAGAGACAAGAGAAGTCGTTGGAAGACTTTCAAGTTGGCAGCAATGGTTGACATCTTGGATACCGGAATGGAACAATTTTAGCAAATCAAACTAACTATGTTACCCTGATGCCTCCCATAAAGTTTCAGCACAACTGAAGTCTTAATCTCCACGTCACCCCAATGCCTCCCATCAAGTTTCGGTTCAATTCAGCTTGATGTTGTTTGAAGTTTTTCAAGCTGGTCCACATGGAAGCCATTTTAGATAACAGAACAAAAAAATTCCAGCAATTCTGAATCTCAATGTTGCCCGGATGCCTCCAGTTAAGTTTCAGCTCCGTAGGAGGAGATGCAGGTTTGAAGAATTTTAAGATAGCCGCCCTGGTGACCTTCTTGTATATCGAAATGGGAGGATTCTAGCAAATCCGAATTTCCATGTCACCCCAATTCCTCTCCTTAAGTTTCAGCTTGATATGACCTTTTGATTCGGAAGGAGATGTCTTTTTAAGATTTTCAGGATGACTTCCGTGCGCAGCCATCTTGGATATCGGATCAGAACAATTTTAGATAAATCTGAACATTACGCAAACACGCCTATTCAAATACATTGCCACCTTTATCGCCGTAAAAATGAAATTTTTATGATGAAAAATTGTGATATTTTTTTATTTCAGCTAAAAATATAGATTGTGGGCACTCGTTAGAACCGCCTCATCGAGGCGGTTCTAATGAGTACCCACAATCTATATTTTATAGCAGAAATAAGAAAAATAAGGTATACCCCCGGAAACCACATTTTTACTATATAAAAGTGGGGTTCAAGGGGGTCAAAATTATATAGGCGTGTTTTCGTGATGATCTCCATGTCGCCCCACCATGCCACCCATCAATTTTCAGCTTGATCAGACCTCTTGTTTTGGAGGAGATGTCGTTGGAAGACTTTCAAGGTGGCAGCAATGGTGATACCGGAAAGGAACAATTTTAGCAAATCAAAATAACCATGTAACCCTGATGCCTTTGGTTCGGGAGGAGATGTCGTTTGAAGAATTTCAAGATGGACGCCATGGCGGCAAGCTTGGATACTGGAACGGAACAACTTTAGCAAATCTGAATCTCCATGTCACCCCGATGCATCCAATCAAGTTGAAGCTCAAATCGACTTTTGGTTCGGGAGGAGATTTCGTTTGAAGAATTTCAAGATGGCTGCCATGGCTGCCATTTTGGACACCTGAACGGAATAATTTTAGCAAATCTGAATCTCCATGTCACCCCCACGCCTCCTGTCAAGCTTCAGATCGATTCGACCTTTGACTGGGAGGAGATGTCGTTTGAAGAATTTCAAGATGGCCACCATGGCGGCCATCTTAGATATCGAAACGGAATGATTTTAGCAAATCTGAATCTCTATGTCATCCTGATGCCTCCAATCAAGTTTCAGCTCAATTCGACCTTAAGTTCGGGAGATGTCGTTTGAAGAATTTCAAGTTCGGAACGGAACGATTTTAGCAAATCTGAATTTCCATGTCACCCAATGCCTCCCATCAAGTTTCAGCTCAATTGGACCTTTGGTTCAGGAGAAGATGGAGTTTGAAGAATTTCAAGATGGCTGCCATGTCACCCCGATGCCACCCATTAATTTTGAGCACATTTCGACCTTTGGGAAGAGTAGATATGAAACTCCATGTCACCAGGATGCCTCCATGTCACCAGGATGACTCCCACTAGTTATCAGCTTAATCTCACTTCCAGTTCGGGCGGAGATGTGAAAAATGTGAAAAGTTAACGACGGACAACGGACAACAGGCCATGGCATAAGCTGGGTGAACTAATAATGACCCGCACGAGTTGACGTGTCGTTTATAAACCAAAAACAATCAACAATCGACCCGGTGACGTTTCAGTTTTTCTTTTATGTTGTTCTTTGGTTTTGCTTTTACGGCCTCGTTCAAGATTGTACCACTTATTTTGAGCCCGTCGTCAATCAGAGGTGGGCGAAAACCAGAGTAACCTGAAAAAGCACCTGACCTTCCGTTATAGACTTTTGCGTCTTACACAATTATGGCCCGAGCGAGGCTGCTATTTCTGCCGTTAGAAGCATATTTAGATGGTTAAAGTTATTCTTTCTTTGGGGTTTCTACACCCACTGTCCTGCAGCCCCCGCCCATAGGGGCTTGAAGAAATATATGGGCTGGGCTGCATGATGCTTCCACGCAGAGCTGAATCCGGCCCGCACACTAGTACTGGTAAACCGCTTAGAGGAGATCTAAGCCTGTCCAGGAACCGCGGTGCGAGGTGGACCGTCCATGCTAATAAACCCTATTGGTTTCATTGGGCGACAGGGCTTGAGATGTCATTTCATCTCAATGCCGGGTAAAAGTCCCACAAAATTGGAAGCAACGTCTCCAAAATGACCTTTACAGTGTTGACGGGGACATTAAACATCAAATCAAACAAAACCCACTGTCCTAGTGTAAAGAACCACCTTTGGGAATGCCTAAAAGTGCTCTTAAGGGGAATAGGAACACCTTCAGGGGAGGGAACTCCTGCAAAAGTATTTTTATCTCCCATGTCAATTGGGGTCAACTCTTAAAGGAAAGAATTTGCTCCTAAGGAGCAAATGCTTTCCTTTAAGAGTAGACCCCTTTTTCAGTGGGACTGAGCCTACAGAAAAGCGTACAGGAAGTCCAAAAAGTTATCTCCCTTTGAAAAATGGCGGAAAAATCTGCTAGGTGTTCCCATTCCTCTTAAAGACCATTTCCGAACAGTCCCAAAGATGATCGTACTGTATTTTTTAAAGAAAAAACAGTCGTAGCAGATTCGAATTAAATGCCCTGTCCAATTTGAAATGGTAATAAAAATGCCGTCTGCAACAGTTGCTTGTCGCTATGGCCTTTATAATCCTTCCTTGGTTCTTGTGTAGACAATGTGACATTTTGCCTAATTGGGAACAAACAGAGACACTGCATGATTGAACAGTTTCTGTCTAACAATAGGTCTTTTAAAAAATTACCGACGTCTGTTTCCTTTTTGAAATAAACCTACTGATCCCCCTGGAAATAAATCTTGTTCCAGAAAATGTCAAGGAGGTATGAAAAAAAAATACGTTTAACAGTGCCATTACGAAAACATACCTGTACAAATACATTGTAAACTTCACCAAGGGAAAAAGAACAAACAAGAAAATATTAAGACGAAAAATTGTGATATTTTTCTTATATCTGTTCAAAATATAGATTGTGGGTACTCGTTAGAACCGCCTCATCGAGGCGGTTCTAACGAGTACCCACAATCTATATTTTAGAGCAGATATACGAAAAATACGGTCAACCCTTCTAAACCCCGGTTTTACTGTACAAAAGTGGTATTCAATGGGGGTCAAAGTTATATAGGCGTGTTTTCGTGATGGCAATACTTTATTTTGTCATTAACAGTGGCTATTGCCGCTCGACTGCCAATAGCTGAACTACCCTGCCGATGTTAGCTGTCAATAGCCTAAATACACTGAAGATGATATATAATCACTAATAACAAACGCACAAAGTGTTTGCTTTGCTGTACAGAGGCTAAAAATAACTCCCATACTTAGGCACCCAAATCTCGTATGGAGTAGTATCGTATAAAACTCGTTTTATCTCGTTCGCCATCCTGAAATTAAACATTGCATTCACACCCAAAACCTGCCTCTCAAAACCAAAAGGAGTAGGAAAAATAACCTCGAAATAATTTTATCGTCTCCGTTAATCGGGACTTGGAGCAATAGATGGGCTGCATGATGCTTCCGCGCAGCGCTGAAACTAACCACACATGAGTACTGGTAAACCATTTAGAAGGACTAAGCCTGTCCAGGCAAATTGCTGTGAGTCAGTGTCCAATGCATGTAAGTCTTTTGGTTTCACTGGGCGGCAGGGGTAGAAATGTCATTTTGTGGACTTTGGACATCTCCTTCCTGATGCCCGGGACTTCCGTGGAGCGTGGGCCATGTTTGCTGAAGTTGGCTCGGTGGGGGACGCCTATCTGGATCGGGCGTCTCTTGCCTAATGCCTCCAGCTGCTACGTCGGTCGTAGTTTGCTCGGAGGGGGATGTGTTGTGTTTGCCGGGTCTTGTCCATCATCCGTTTCGGTTTCAAAACTTTGGGGTTTAGACACACTGATGAAGATTAAATATCAGAAAGGCCTCTGTGTCACTAAATTTGGTATAGTTACACCTTAATTTGTCTCAATGTCGGGTAAATGTCCCACAAAATCGGAAGCAACGTTAGTAGTGTTGACGGGGACATTAAACCTCAATCCAAACAAACAAAATAATTTTAAAGTTCTTTTCAAAGCGCTGAAGATTGAGCGCGGGAAAAAATTCTAATATATATTATATCAATTGAAACTCACCGGACCGAGCCGAAAACTTTAGCCGGTAAAAAGCACCGCATTTGCACCAACTAGTTACCGGAGTATCTCGGTTCAGGCCAGACAATTAATCTATTCAGTATTCACCACCTTTTAGTCACTGGTATACAATAAAGCCCTGGCAATTGTCGATGAGCTCTCTTGTCATCTGCGGAATTCATCCTTCCCAAGATTTAATAAGTGACAGTGAGTCCCAAGTGTCCATGCAGCTTTCTAACTTTGAGCCACCCCATCTTATCTTCTTCCCAGAAAGTGCACACAGGACCAACACTGGAGCATCGTAATACCTGGGCTATGTACAAAGCGGCGGTGAGGCGCAAACAAGCTTCAGTAAAAAAGTACAGGGGCGAGTTGTTCAAAGCATCGTTAGCTTAACGAGCTCGTTAGTGGTCATATTGTTAACTCTTCTAGCAAGTACAATATCGAAAATTTTGGTATTTTTGCTGAAAAAATGTGAGCAGCTTTTGCATCCTCACATTTTTTCAGCAAAAATTTTAGCATATTTGCCATATTTAATGATCAAAGTTTTAACGATACGTTAACTAACGACGTCGTTAGTTTTGAACAATCGGCCCCAGGTTAGCACCTTTAAAAACGGTTTGTATACAGTTTAGGGAAGACATGTCAGATCCCTCCTGGGCCCTCAAGAATCCCTGGTGTGACAATTCTCTGTAGTTGAGGTTGGTCCTTAAGCCTAATGCCCGATGCGAAGAAACAGAACTGACAGATGTCAGTTCTGCATGATGACACTATATACCCCAGCGAGAATCCTCTACTGTTTGCTGTTTTTTTGTTTGTTTTTTTGTTGTTGTTGTTGTTGTTTTTTCGTTGGCAGAACTGCAAAATAGCCCAGAGGTATGGGATAAACCATCACAACTTTGATATCTTATTGTCAATGGGGTATACCATCACAACTTTAACATATTAATGTCAATGCGATAAACCAACACAACTTTAACATTTATTGTCAATGGGGTATACCATCTCAACTTTGTCATCTTATTGTCAATGGGATAAACCATCATTACTTTGATATCTTATTGTCAATGGGGAATTCTTTCATAACTTTGACATCTTATTGTCACTGTTGTAGACATTGCAAGGCAAGGTTTGGTACTGGTCAGCTCAACAAACAGAGCTGTTCGCCGTTGCACTGCCTCCTGCTGCCGGGTACTTGTATGTGGGTCCCATACTGCGGTGACAAAATCCGGGATTAGTCTAACCATCGTCTTATGTAATCATGATTTGACATATTTAAACTAATGGCTATTTTTCTTCCAATTAAACGCCAGGCTGCTGTTTGCCGTTTTACAGTTGCATCAAAATAGGTTCCCATGGCATGTAATCTGCAATAAAGGATGGCCAGGTGCTTCAAAGTCTTTAATATTGACAGCATGTATCAGGTAGGTAGCTCCAACCATGTTTCTTCATTTATCACCCTGGCTACCGCATATTTGTTGGGATTGAAAAGACATTTAAAAGTCTGTTTTCCATTGTTGTAGTCTGTGCAGATCCCACTGAAGCGATGCAGTATCAGTCATGCTTTAGATTTTGTGGTACAAGAGGCTGCCATTAGTACATGTAAAGAGACGAGCTCCAGATCTGACTTTCTGTGGCATGTCATATATGTAAAGTAAACTTCCGATGTTAAGACCACCTTTGGAACTGTTCAAAAGTGGTCTTTAAGACCACTTTCGAACAGTCCCAAAAGTGGTCTCTTGTCATGAGGTACTGATTGTAGGAAACACAAAGAAAGAATAACTGAACCCTTCTCAGTAAGCTTTCAAAACCAGATTTAGTCTTAATTTTAGGTGGTCTTAATAGCGAAATTCTACTATATATGCACAGGCAGAGCATCAGAGGTCCGAGCATGCTAGGTTGAAGGACACTAGATATAGCTTGGGCAATAGTAGAATAATGGCTTTTGACCAGGTCTGGTTGGCTCCTGTCGGTTAGGAAGCTCTGGATTCCCTGTAAATGGTTGGTTTGTATTTTGTAGTGTCTGAGCTTGACAGTGCTCAAGGCATTCGTGTGGAACTTTGTCAAACACATTGCGTTAATGAAGGAGAACGTTGTCTATCTATTGACCTTCATCCATTCCTGCTGCAATAAGGTCACAATTAGTATCAGGAAAACACGCCTATATACTTTTGACCCCCCTTGAATCCCACTTTTATATAGTAAAACTGGGGTTGGTTTAAACAGTATTTATTGTTCATGTTTACATGGTATATAATACAACATAAGTGGTACAGGATCTGACGGTAAGCACAATGCTTATATGAAAATCATCTCCTGTGACAATATGGAAAATACAGTTATATATGAATGGCTTTGTGGCTTTGTCAAGTATTGAATACTTTATTGAAACTGGGGTTTGCAGGGGTAAACCTTATTTTTCTTATTTCTGCTCTAACATATAATTTGTGGGTACGCGTTAGAACCGCCTCGATGAGGCGGTTCTAAAGAGTGCCCACAGTCTATATTTCGAGCAGAAATAGGAAAAATATTACAATTTTTCATCTAAAATTTTTCATTTTTTCTGTGATAAAGGTTACAATGTAATTATATAGACGTGTTTGCGTAATGGCAAGCTTCACATGACCACCTTTTTTCCGAATTTTTTCGCTATTTACTTATGTACGTACATGTACTTGTAGTCACTTTAGGAAAAGATCATAAAATCTTTTCTAAGGTCATTTATGGAAGCAATCTCTCCCTTCCGCTGATTCAAGAACGGCAGTTGTCAGTTTCTGGCGAAAGAATGTGCACTGGACTGGTTAGCCGCTTACATATAAGCCTGCCCAGGGAAAGTCTGATAGGTGAACTGATCGGTTCAAAATGACCTAAAACAGTTTTGACTGGGCCGTCAAACTCCAATACAAATAAGCAAACAAACAAAATCGACACAAAGTGCTTTATATTTCAATGATTTTACTTTTTGTTATTTTATGTTTGTTTTCATTAGGTACATGCGTAATTTGAATAAGGAGAGCTACGCCTATGGGTTACTGTGTTTATTAAATCTCGGTCATCAGAAGGCTAAAAAGTGGCGTCTGTCCTACCGCCAGAACAAGTTTTTCTAGTTCCATTACGATATCACACCAGTGCGACAGAGTGATTTTTTTATATCTCCAAAATGGCTATTTTCTGATGACAATCCGCGATATTTTTCTTATTGATACGCCAAACGTAGTGTTATGCATAAGAATTTATTTTTCTGATTCCCACTTTCACCCCACAGGGTGACCTAATAGTGTCTGAAAGAACTTTCTGGAAAGAAATGAGTCACAGATTAATTTCATTTTTGTAAACAACTTGTTTACAAGGAAAAGTACTTTGGAAACTTCCAGAAAGTTCTGGGTTGCATTATTTTTAGAAAATTACCTAATCTTTTTCCACAAACCCCTGGAATGTTCTAGAGAAATCTTAGGGTCTATAAAAGAGCTTGATTTTTCTCTTTGAGTCAGACTGGAGTTTGATGTTTGGATTTTTAAGAAAAGTTATTTCTAAATTCTGTGTTGGATTGGCAAAGGATATTAAATTTCATTTCGGACTG
The DNA here is from genome assembly GCA_963580285.1 of Lucinisca nassula. Lineage (NCBI taxonomy): Eukaryota > Metazoa > Mollusca > Bivalvia > Lucinida > Lucinidae > Lucinisca > Lucinisca nassula. Next base: position 125,139,858 of record OY757017.1, read on the forward strand.
GGAATTCTGTGGGGTCAAGGAAAATAGATTCATTCAAGTATATTTCATAACAGTGCAAAGTACATTTAATTTACTTACTTCTACAGGTTAAAGATACTTTGTAAATACATTTTGTTAGATTTTTCCAAAAGGCTTGTTTACTTTTTCTTTCTGCTACGCCTGGCTCGTAACAGTACGTTGTCATCGAAGCGGTTCTAACGAGTACCCACAACTTAAGCCTTGGAGCACAACTAAGGGAAATAGTATATACCCCCTGTAAACCCCAGTTTTCTCTATATAAAGTTGGTTTTATGAGGGTGCTCATTTCACGGACTTGTTAATATGATGCAACCATAAATTGTTGTTGCTCGTTAGAACCGCCTCGTTGAGGTGGTTCTAAGTAGTACCCACAACCTATGTCTTTGAGTGGAAATAAGTAAAAATGTAAACCCCTATGAACCACAATTTGTCTTCGTATAAAGTGGGGTTTACGGGGCTGTTCAGTACTCGGACTCGTTAAAAAGATTATAAAAACACATAAAAAGTTACCATTACGACAACACGTGCAACACAGTGCATTTTTCGCGTCTCAAAAACGGCTACTTTTCTGATGAAAATCCGTGATACTTTACATATTTATACTGCAAACATAGGTTGCGTACGCTCGTTAGAACAGTATCCACAACCTATAATAAGAAAATAATAATACCTCAGTAAACACCAGTTCCCTATTTAAATGGGGTTTAGGGAGGTCATTTCACGGACTTGTTTACGTGATGCTATCTGCTGAGTGGAGCAGACTACATTTATTTTTGTTATCATGGAAGTCTGTGAGTCGTCTATCTTCTGTGATTTAAGATACTGTTCGCTGTGTATTATATATAGAATATTACACGTTTTTAAATATAAATCTATATCGGCCCTGGCCTTGGCCCGAGTTGCCTGTCGCAGCCCGAGCCGGAAAATGACCGGGCGAAGATCCGAATGTTGTGGTTTTGAAGAGAGACCACTATGGCGCAAGAACACATAAAATAGTTGTTTGAGTTCCTTCCCTTGCCTTTACTACCGCGATTATACCATACGAAACTTTTTTATTTTTATTATTGGCCGCAACATAGTGAGGATTTGCGGTGCTTGAAAATCTGTTGTCTCAAGGGCAATACAATAATAAAGCATATGATAATTCAAAGATTAACTGGGTATGCTGGTGTTTGTGTGTCTGTTCTTTATTTCCAAAATGGATCAATTATACAAGTATATCTTCATTTCGATTCCCTGGAGCCGGTGTTAAGTGCCGTGTGTGGCGGGAAAGCATCTCCGCGCATTTCACCAAAAGGCAATTTATACCATTTCAGGATTTTGACTGATTAATTGTGTTGGGTTTATGACAGGTCAGCCCTTGTGGGTCATTTTGTGTCGTCTCCAAGAGAGGGAGAAAAGAAATAGAAGAGATAGTAGAGGAGATGAAAGTGAGAGACAGAGGAGAGAGGACAGAAGAGAAACAGAAGACGCAAAAACGGACATTATTCTGATAACCAATTGTGACATTTTTCTTATTTTTACTCCAAATATAGGTGGGTGGGTGTCAGAACCGCCTCAATGAGGCGATTCTAACGAGTACCACGACCTATGTCTTGGAGCAGAAATAAAGAAACTAATGTATGCCCACATAAACCCCATTAAAACTGGGGTTTACAGGGGTTGTTCATTTCAAGGCCTTGTTCCTATGATGTCTTTGTTCAGGGCAATTTTTCCAGCCTGCTTTAATGCTTCGATTTTATATGTGCACACATTCTAAACATGGCTTTTCGCGGCTCATCTAAAATAAAGAAATTAGAAAGTTCTAATAGTGAATGGCCTATTTAGAACTATAAAAGAAAACATGATCTCACATGGGTGTGTTATCCCACAGAAGTGGCAACTCTACAACAAGGAAGCGAAGAATCCATGCATAGCAACAGATAAGGAAGTATTTTGTGATAACTGAAAGATAGTTGTGTTAGTTCTCCATTAATGCCTACGCTGTGAGCATTCATTAGGACTGTCTCGTTGAGGCAATTCTAATGAGTACCCACAACATAGGATTATGTGAAGAAATAAAGAAAACTATCATTAAGTTATCATAAAATACTTACCTTATCTGTTGCTATGTCCTCTGTTGCATGTCCATGGCAACACCAATTAAACCAGACGACCATTAAAGGATACAGACGATATCAACGCGATACCTTAAGAAAATACGTCATTTGATGGCGTCATTCCTTTTTCTCGACGTCCCTAAATTGACACAACAAAGTATGTCTGAGTTAAACATTTTACTCAGCGGTAAAAACTTAAAAACCGCACACGCCGCAGAGCGTGGCATCTGAGCAAGGCCTTTGTGTTTAAATAGACGGACAGCCATTTTGTAAATGAATTACAAAAAGTAACTAAAAATGACAATCCAAAATTTCGAAATGAACACCTATTAAATTTATATCGAGGAAGAGTAAATGAACTCAAAATAATTATTGTAACGTCACTTTCGTTAAAAATTCGCTGTCCTCGACCTTCCATAGAAGTCTGCATAGATCTATATACTCTTGTCTTTCAAGTCCAAGGTATTTATTATTAGGTTCCGAAACTAAGGACATGCCACTTAACACATAAGACTGAAGTAGTCTTGCACAAACGGTCAACTTTAAGGATTTAATTTCAAAAGTATTCAAAGAAAACTCTTCCGTATAACCTTTATATATAGCTTTGGCAACTTCAAGTGGGTCGTGCTTGTGTAAACAAGACGCCATGATATCCGCCATAACCGTTGCCAGTTCGTACACATAAAAGCTTGAATGAGCGTCTAGGAAGTCGATTAATCCGGATATGACGTAGGTTGGTGTCTTGTTGTGAAGTTGGTTCGCTTCTGAAATATTCTTTACTATGATATTACAGTTATTTACATCGCCATGAATGATACCTGAAAGAAGAAAAATGCTTGAATTAGCCTGTCTGTATATAAAATTCAATCTGAATAAGTTGACCAAACCAAACGCTTCTTTTCAGGATATGCAACTGGTAAGCATCAAGAAACAACGCCTATATAATTCTGACCCCCTTGAACCCCAGTTTTATATAGTAAAACTGGGGTTTGCAGGGGTAAACCTTATTAGTTTTATTTCTGCTCCTAAACATAGATTGTTGGTACTCGTTAGAACCGCCTCGATGAGGCGGTTCTAACGTATACCCACAATCTATATTTTGAGCAAAAATAAGAAAAATATCAAAATTTTCATCTGAAAATGTTCCTTTTTCTGATGATAAAATTTACAGTGTATTTGTATAGGTGTGTTTTCGTAATGGCGTGTCCGTATTACAAAGGTGAAGGAATGTACCTTCAACAGGGTGCTGCAGAAGCCTCCGTGGTGTAGTGATTACGCTACTCGCCTTGTAAACCAGGGGTCGCAGGATCGATCCCAGGCTTCTCCAGACTTTCGGATAAGTCTCTAAACCGAGGTCCCGTCTCCGTATGACCTTAGCTGTTGATGGGACGTAAAAAACTCAAACAAACTCAACAGGGTGCTGCTACTCCCAATGATTTTATCAGCCATAGGAGTCTATTAATTCTGTAAATAGTATGTCCTTTATTCGTCTGGGAGAAGATCACAGAAAATTTACCACCAAAAAATAAAAAAAAAAAATTTGATCATTTTTTATATTTCTGCACAAAACATAGACTGTGGGTACTTGTGAGAACCGGCTCGGTGGGGCGGTTCTAACAAGTACCCACAATCAATGCTTTTGAGAGGAAATAAAAAAAAAACAAGAGGGTCATGATGACCCTGGATCGCTCACCTGATCCATACTCAGGCTGAACAAATTAAATGGTAGGTAATATATCAAGGTGGAGTGAAAGCTTTGAGCAATTTTGGTTGACAGTGACCCGAGGAACATTTCTGTGAAATTATTTCAAACTCAATCTAGCTGTTTAAGTGTAGAAGTCATTTTAAGGTGTTTACGTTTTTAGCTCCGTTGGTTATCATTTTCAGTGGAGCAAATTGATTTGGACCAATCATCACGTGAACAAGTCTGTATAATGAGCATCCCCCTAAACCCCACTTTATAAAGAGAAAAGTGAGGTTTAAGGGGGTACGCATTATCTGCTTTATTTTTGCTGAAAAACATAGATTGTGGGTACCCGTTAGAACCGAGGCGGTTCTAACGAGCACCCACAGCCTATGTTTGCATTATAGATAAGAAAAATGTCATGCATTTTCATCAGAAAAGTAGCCATTTTTGAAGTTATGAAAAATGTATCTACTGGCGCACGGACGTGTTATCGTAATGTTTGTCAGAGGGTCACCCATCGAACATTCCTATAAAAGTGTGTCCTTTTACGGAAAGAAATCTTATCACAGTTTTTCAATTTTAAGCTCTTGCGACCATCTTGCGCAGCAGAGTGGAGCAATTTGAGCAATTTTGATAGATGGTACCCAAAAATTATTTCCGTGAAATAATTTATAAATCAGGGGCCAGAGCGATCACAATTTGTTTTCCTACAATTAGCCACAGTTACCTTGACATTGAGCCCAGCAACCTGAAAGTTGAACTTGTCCGAGATAATACCCAACATTAATGTGAAGTAATATTAAAATACACTGATAAATGAAGAACTAGAGCGATGACAAATTTTATCTAAAAATAGTCATAATGACCTCGACCTTCATCCCAGCAACCTGAGTCGAACTTGCTTGATATGTAATCATACTAATCATTTGCGAAGTTATATTAAAAGCCATCCATGAATGTTGGCACTAGAGCCTTAGCAAAGTTTTTTTCTAAAACTAGCCACAATGATCTTGTTTTTGTGTTTCCAGACCCTTCATGTTGATCTTGCTTCTTATATTATCATATCTAATATTTCTGTGAAGTCACATCAAATTTCATTGATAAATGCAGGCGTTAGAGTAATGTAAAAGTGTTTCAAAAAAATAGCAACAGTGACCTTGACTTAAGCTCAGGACACTGAAAGTGGAACTTGCTCAATATATTATCATACCCAGCATTTGTTTGAAGTTACATTAAAATATATCAATAATGTAGGCACGAGAGTTATAACAAAGTTTTTTTCTAAAAATAGCTACAGTGACCTTGATCTTGAGCCCACGACCCTGAAAGTCGAATTTACTCGAGATATTTTCATACCCAACATTTGTGTGAAGTTATATGAAAATCCTATTATAAATGTCGGCGCTAGAGTGATGACACATTTTTCTAAAAATAGTCATAGTGGCACTGATCTTGCACCCAGGACCCTGAAAGTGTGACTTGCTGGAGTCATTATCATAGCCAAACATTTGTGTTCGTCGTGCGTCGTTCGTCGTGCGTGCGTAAACTTTTCTTGTTAACACTCTAGAGGCCACAGTTTTTATCCAATCATCATCAAACTTATTCAGAATGATAATCATGACAATATGTCGGACAAGTTCGAATATGGGTCATGTCGGGTCAAAAAGTAGGTCACCAGGTCAGATCAAAGGAAAAACTTGTTAACACTCTAGAGGCGACAATTTTGGTCCAATCATCCTCAAACTTGCTCAGGATGATCATCTTGATAATATCTAGGTCAAGTTCTAATACGGATCATGTCAGCACAAAAACTAGGTCAGTAGGTCAAACCACAGAAAAACTTTGTTAGCACTCTAGCGGCCACCGTTTTGGTCCAATCATCCTCAAACTTGCTCAGAATGATCATCCTGACAATATCTAGGTCAACGTCGAATATTGATCATGTCGGGTCATAAAGTAGGTCAGTAGGTCAAATCATAGAAAAACCTTGTTAACACTCTAGAGGCCACAGTTTTGGTCCAATCATCCTCAATCATGCTCAGAATGTTCATCCTGGCAATATCTGGGTCAAGTTTGAATATGGGTCATTTCGGGTCAAAAAGTAGGTCAGTTGTCAGATCATAGAAAAACCTTGTTAACACTCTAGAGGCAACAGGTTTGTTCCAGTCATCCTCAAACTTGCTCAGAATGATCATCCTAACAATATCTCGCTCAAGTTCGAATATGGGTCATGTCGGGTCAAAACCTAGGTCAGTAGATCAAACCACAGAAAAACCTTGTAAGCACTCTAGAGTCGACAGTTTTGTTCCAATCGTCCTCAAACTTGCTCAGGATGATCATCTTAATAATATCTCGGTCAAGTTCGAATATGGGTCATGTCAGATCAAAAAGTAGGTCAGTAGGTCAAACCACAGAAAAAACTTTGTTAGCATTCTACAGGCCACAGTTTTGGTCCAATCATCCTCAAACTTGCTCAGACTGTTCATCTTGACAATATATTGGTCAATTTGAAAATGGGTCATGTTGATTCAAAAAGTAGGTCAGTAGGTCAAACTACAGAAAAACCTTGTTAGCACTCATGAGACCACAGGTTTGGTCCAATCATCCTCAAACTTGCTCAGGATAATCATCCTGACAATATCTAGGTAAAGTTCGAATATGGGTCACGTCGTGTCAAAAACTAGGTCAGTAGGTCAAACCATAGAAAAAAACTTGTTAACACTCGAGAGGCCACAGTTTTGGTCCAATCATCCTCAAACTTGCTCAGGACGATCATCTTGATAATATCTCGGTCACTTTCGAATATGGGTCATGTTGGGTCAAAAAGTAGGTCAGTAGGTCAAACCACGGAAAAACTTTGTTAGCACTCTAGTTTTTCTATGATTTTACCTACTGACCTACTCTCTAACCAGACATGACCCATATTCAAACTTGACGGAGATATTGTCAACATACGACGATGACAAAAACTGTGGCGTCTAGAGGGTTCACGAGGTTTTCCTATGATTTGACCTACTTACCTACTTTTTGACCAAGGATGACCCATATTCGAACCCGACCGACATATTGTCAAGATGATCATTCTATATAAGTTTAATGATGATAAGACTATAACTGAAGCCTCTAGGGTGTTCATAGAAGTCTTCTATGATCTGACCTACTGTCTTACATTTTGATACGACCTGACAAATATTTGAACTTGACCGAAATATTGTCAAGTTGATCATTCTGAACAAGTTTGAAGATGGTTGGACAAACATAGAGTTTTCACAAGGTGTTTCTACGAATTGACCTACTGACCTACTTTCTAGCCCGACATACTCCGTATTCGAACTTGGCCGAAATATTGCTAACATGATTATTCTGAGCACGTTTCACGTTGATTGGACCAAAACTGTGGCCTCTAGAGTGTTCACAAAGTTTTTTCTAAGATTTGACCTACTGACCTAATTTTTAACCCGACATGACCCATACCCCGGTATTCGAATCTGACCGAGATTTTGTCATGATGATCATTTTGAATAAGTGTGATGATGATCGGACCAAAACTGTTGCCTCTAGAGTATTCACAAGAAAAGTTTACGTACGACGACGAACGACGACGCCGGACACCCCACAGTCACAAAAGCTCACCATGACCTTCGGTCAGGTGAGCTTAAAATGTATACCCCAGTAAACCGCATTTATAGGGGGATTTATTGGGGGGTTCAAAATTACATGTATATATAGGCATGTTTTCGTGAAGAATATATTCTCGTGCACAAATCAGCTTGATTCCTCTTGACAGTTGCTATGTTACTTTAACCCTCCCATCCCTGAGTCTCTGAGGTTCTTCCATCTTTGAATTTGGACACACCCATTCTACTACAATTGAAACGTGGTCAAAAACAATATGTTGGGTCGAGATTTTACGTCACCATCAACACTATTTCGGTCATATTGGAGACGTTGCTTGCGATGGTGTGGGACTTTTACCCGACATTGAGATGAAATTACATTTCAAGTACTATCATCCAAAGCCCCCGCCCATAGGGGCTTGAAGAAATATATGGGCTGCACGATGCTTCCACGCAGAGCTGAATCCGGTCCGCACACTAGTAGTGGTTTACCGCTTAGAGGATCTAAGCCTGTCCAGGAACCACGGTGCGAGGCGGACCGTCCATGCTAATAAACCCTATTGGTTTCATTGGGCGACAGGGCTTGAGATGTCATTCCATCTCAATGTCGGGTAAAAATCCCACAAAATTGGAAGCAACGTCTCCAAAATGACCATTATAGTGTTGACGGGGACGTTAAACCTCAAATCAAACAAACACACTATCATCTAAATAAACCTACAGAGCCCAACTTTGCCTGGGCAGGCTCGGACCTTCTTAGCGGTTAACTAATACTCAAATGTTTGGGCCAGTCTCAGATCTGTGCGGAAGCACCATGCAGCCAAGCCCCGATGGGCGGGGCCGTGTCAAATGCTTTGATATTATGACAAGAACTGTAAATCCTGATGAGACGGCTCATTATAATACAGTAGAACTTCGATGGCTCGAACACCGATGGCTCGTTTACCATGGACGTGTCGAACCCATTCTTGAGCCCCTAGCGAAATCCTCTACATAAGAAATAGTGGGGGATAATTAAGGAGATTTTATTCTTTATTCTTGCAAATGTATGCTGTGTGTACTCATTAGAATCGCCTCGATGAGGCGATTCTAATGAGTACACACAGCATACATTTTCATTATAGAACACCGAAAAGATGTCTAAAAGTATCTCGTTATACCTCCTGACAGTAACCTCAGTGGCTCGAACTACCCCTGTCTCGAACAGATTTTCGAGGTCCCAAAGGTGTTCGAGCCATTGAAGTTCGACTGTATTTGCATATCTACAGGGTTGACAGGGTTAAACTGCGAGTACCTGACTGTAGTTTGTCAAGACTGGGCTGTAATCGTTGGACATAAGCTTGAACAATATCCTGTCCCATTCGGCTATCCTCAGCAGAACAGTGCAATGGTATGTATGGAGCTATTTCGGGTAGATTTTTCAGTGTCCACAAATCATCCTCACCTACGCCGATTTCTCCCTGAAAGTTCTGAAATTACAGCCAACTGGATACATTCATAACACGTTAATAGGCCCATGTAATTAACACATCATTTCATACAGATAACTTGTCTCACTTGTGCTCTAAATTATGTGTTTTCCCTAGAAACACCCCGATATGGCTATTCTAACAAGTACATCTATCTATCTTCTCATACTGAGTCGGTCATATTTGGCCATTACCTCAGTTTGGTGGGTGGCTAAATTTAGAATTTAGCACAAAAAATCATCTCTGGATGAGTCCTTAAAACTATTTACAATCCAAACACAGAGGTATCCTAAAACGCATACCCCTGAGTCTCAATCTTATACTGTGCGGGCTTTGAACTCCTCTGCAGTCTTGGCATTCACCGCAGAAGATGGAAGACTATTCCACTGAGGAATAGTTCTAGGGAAGAAAGAGTTTTTCAGGGCATCACTATAGGACTGGTACCTACGATACTATGAGTTATTTGCTCCTGATGCCCTTGTCCGGATTGACACTGTTGCAGGGGTCAAACACCTATCCTTGTTAATTGATACTGTACCAGAATGTATCTTGTAGAAGAATGTTAAGGAGGACTGCTCACGACGGGTCTCCAGGGATGGCAACTCTAGCTCATTAAGCATGTCACCGACGCTACTTCTATTTCGCCATCGTCTGCAGGTCCATCGAGCAGCTGTCCTCTGCACCTTCTCCACCTGCTGAATCTGAGTTTTGACATATGGATTCCAAATGGGCGATGCATGAGGGCGAACCAATGTTTTATATGCAACATCCTTTGTCTGCCGAGGTGCAAAAGCCCAATTACGTCTAAGGAATCCTAAGGTCCTAGTTGCTTTAGATGTTATTTCAGAGATACGTAATCGTTGGACATAAGCTTGAACAATATGTAATTGTTGGACATAAGCATACATTCTATTACTGAAAAATAACACAGGTATATGCCATTTTTCGAGGCAATAAAGATTCACACATCTAAACTGCGTGCGCATGTTCTTTGAATTTTATCAGCATCATGATTCTGAGTTGTACATACAGTTTGCCGAATAGATCCAGGTAAGTGGGGGAGAGGGTAACGAGAATATCTAAGGGATTATGCGCCCCCGCCAATGGGGGGATTGGAAAAATAGACTGGACTGCATGGATTGAGCTACATGGTGCTTCTGCGCAAGGCTGAAACTGCCCGAACTTTTGAGTACTTGTAAACCGCTTAGACGGTGTAAGCCTGCACATCGGTTTCTGTTGGCGGTTGGGCTTGAGATGTCAGGAGATACATGCATAGTGCTGACAGGCCACTATTTGACTTGTCTGACCTTGGCAATGATAAATTGTACCAACTCTGAGTACAACCCATACTTATATTCAAGAAACGGGGTGCAAAGTATCTTTTTTCGGCCTAATATTAATAGTTCTGGGGAGAATGTGACCATGAAAATGTGATCAAGGTCACCAAAATAAAAAAAGTTTTTTCTTATATTGCAAAAATAATTATGTTTTACCACGTTTGATCACAAGACACGGATTTATTCAGGTGACTTGTTGCAGACAAACTATCTTTGGCGAAAATCCACATTTTTTTTCTCGTACATGTTAAACATCCTCATTTTTAAAAGTGACAGTGCCAGAAAGTCTGTAGAGATGCACTTTGGTTTTGATTTGACATTTTTGCTTTCAATATTTCGATATGGAATTGGCAATGACTGATAAATACCTAGCAAATTTGAGTAGTATGAATAGAATTCCTTGCTTCGATCGTGCCCCTATACAAGTCGGACTTTTAAGGGTTAAGCCACATATGCCTAGCGGCACTTTCCGTGACATAAGCAAACAGACCAGACCGCTTTCTGTGGCGTCCGATCATGATCTATAATTTTTGCTTACAGAACATTCATTTTTGTACAGTTTGCCACAAAAAAAAAAACCCTGACACCCCTATAATTGGCAATGGACCACTGCAAATTTCCAAGTTGGAAGATTCCATTGTCATTTATGGGTTAATCGTATGACAAAGCCATGAGGCTTGATGGGGGTTGACTTTAGGGTATCTCTATAAAAATCGAAAGTTGTTCGCCTTGTTGATGCGATTCTAATGAATACACACAATATTCCTTCTGAAGATAAATTCAGACAAAAACATCAATTATTTAAATATACATGTATATCAATATCTAGGTGTCCCCGCACATCGGGGCTTGGAGTAATAGATTGGACTACATGATGCTTCCATGCAGAGCTGAAACCGACCATACATGAGTACTGGGAAACAGTTTAGAAGGTCAAGCCTGCCTGGGCAAAGTGGTGCGAGTCGCATCACGAAAACACGCCTATATAATTTTGACTCCCTTGAACCCCACTTTTATATAGTAAAACTTGGGATTTTGGGGATATACCTTATTTTTCTTATTTCTGCTCTAAAACATATTTTGAAAATATAGATTGTGGGTACTCGTTAGAACCGCCTCAATGAGGCGGTTCTAACGAGTTCCCAAAATCTATATTTTGAGCTGAAATAAGAAAAATATCACAATTTTTCTTCTTAAAAATTACATTTTTTCGGCGATAAAGGTGGCAATGTATATGTATAGGCGTGTTTGCGTAATGGGACCGTCCATGCATATAAACCCTATTGGGTTCATTGGGCGGCAGGTGTTGAGATGTCATTTCATCTCGAAGTCCCACACAATTGAAAGCAATGTCTCCAAAATGGCCTAAAAAGTGTTGACGGGGACGTTAAACCGCAAAACAAACAAGCAATAATAATCAAAGTACTGAAAGTGCTGAGGAAAGTTGATTTGTGAGGAATAATTATTATGGTAACAATGCCAGTCGAAGATCAAGCAGTTATCTAGACATTTTGTGAGGGTTAAAAAATTCGATGAAGAAAATAAAAATGATTCATCGATTGTTATGAGTTTGACGACAGGTCAACCCTTGTGGATCATTTTGTCTTCTCCAAGAGAAATGGGGGAAAGAGATAGAAGAGAGAGCAGACGAGATGAAAGTGAGGGAAAGAGTGAATGGAAGTGTAGAAACAGAAGAAATATCAACACTCACCATCTACCGTTACCTGCTGCAAGGAGAGCAGGCTTTGCCCAAATGTAAGTCAGTATCAGCTGGACTCCCCAGTGACACAAGATACACATCACCTGGGCCTCACCCAACTACCCCCACGAAGAAGAAAAAAGGAAAAAAGAGAGAAAGATAGACTTGTCTGCTAATTTCTTCATGGTTTCTAAATTAGCTCAGTACATTCTGTGCTGGTCCTATCTGCTAATAATCTTACAGAGAAGTTCTCCTAGCGGGCACATTACGTCTTAGCAACGTCGCCTCAACGTTGAGTTGATACGACGATGCACATACGTTGTGCAGCCGCTTGGAGCTATGTTCCTTCGGGCGTCGGTACATAAAAAGGAGAATAACTTGGACGAAAACAAAAAAAGATAATTTTTAAACCATTTGATTTAGACATTATAACCCTGATCAGACAATTTTATGCAGCGAACGAACAGCGGAAGTGGAGTAACGCGGTCCAGTACCGGAAGTAGAAATGTAATGACATAGAAACTTGATTTTATAAACCAACTTTCAAAAATATCGAGAGCTGTTGGGAGAATTCACTGGGATATCCCATCACGTAAACATGTCCTTGAAATGACCAACCTCTAAACCCCACTTTATATAGAGAAAACTCGGGTTTATGGGGGTATTCACTGTTTTCCTTATTTCTTCTCCAAAACAGATTATTGGTACTCGTTAGATAAGGCGGTTCTAACAAGCACCCACAATCTCTGTTCTCTGTATAAATAAGAAAAAAAAAATCACGGATTTTCATCAGAAAAGTAGCCATTTGGGTGATGTGAAAACATGCTCTAAGTCGCAGGGGTGTGTTTTCTAAATGGAGAGCGAATTGACCCGATGATGGTAAATGAGCCAGCCGTGATCGAAATATCGAAGTAACACTGTATTTCTTTATAAAATTGCCATTTTTAATATGTCAAGATCTACAATGAGTTTACAAATAAAATATGTTAATACTCAATTTGTGAAAAAAAAACGGGTACCTTTAGTGCATGGTCCATTTTGCCTGTAAGACGGCCAATTTCTGACAATAGTCCGACTGGATTTCCTGCTTCAAGTAGAGAAATGCCTGGAATGTACTCCAATAACTGAATTAGGCAAATGTCATCTGAATCTGAAATTGAACCACCCGCTACATGTAAGAGACTGTTCCTACCACAACTCGACCTTTTCAACACGAAAACACACCTATATGATTTTAATCCCCTTAAACCCTACTTTTATGCAGTAAAACTGGGGTTTACAGGGATAAACATTATTTTCTTACTGTTGCTCAAAACATAGATTATGGGTCTCCCTTAGAGACGCAGCCAAAGCAAAACATTATAACGCATCTAGGTAAGCTCATCATTTTCAAGGATGGGGCAAAATGTGTCTGTGTGTGTGTGTGTGGGGGGGGGGGGGGGGCGGGTTACTCTTAAAGGAAAGAATTTGCTCCCTCGGGAAATTCTTTCGTTTAAGAGAAGCCTTCATAAATGATAATGATGTGTTTTACATTAAACACATGCATAATTCACACAATGTAATGTGCGTCTGACCCAAGGATCCACCTAATTCCTTAAATACCCGACCCCTTTCTCAGAGGGACTCTGTTTGTAGGAAAGCAAACGGGAAGTCCCCAAAATTGTTCCATTTTTTTTAAAATGTAGGGAAAACAGGCGAAACGTAGCACGCTAAATTACTGTGGAAGGTCTCGGTAGCTCAGTCGGATGCGCGTTTGACTAGTGATCAGGAAGACGCGGGTTCGATACCTGCCGGGGCCGGCAACATTGATCGTGACATCTTTTCTACGGTCAATATCTCCCTTCTGCTTATTCAAGAAGGGCAGTTGTCAGTTTCAGGCGCAAGAATATGTATTGTACTCGTTAACGCTTAAGCATAAGCCTGCCTAAGAAAAATGTGGATAGGTGGACTGATTGGCTCAAAAATGACCTAAAAGTGTTGACTGTGCCGTTAAACTCCCAATACAAACAATTATGTTTAGAAGCTTACGGACCGTTAAACTCAAGTACAAACAAACAAACAAACTAAAATACTGGAACGGAAACTTCTTTATTTACATTCTGTGGTGCTCCGAACCGGTTAACCGTTTGTCTATAAAACGGCCCAGATAAGGTGTGGTTAAACCAAGCGGACACACGAGTTTGTAACGTAGCATCGACGTCGATACAACGTCCTGATGTTGCATCGATGTTGATGCGACGTTGGTAAGACGTCATGTGCCCGCTGTGTAGGATAGTGTCAACACTCAACAGGGCCGTAAATCTCAAAACCAAACCACCTAAACAAACATTTAATCCATTGTTTGTTTGAATTGAGGTTTCTCGTCCCCGCCAACACTATATAGCTCACCTTGGAGACCCTGCTTCCAATTTTGTAGGACTTTTACCCCGGCATTGAGATGAAATGTCTTCTCAAACCCTGCCGCCTAATGAAAGCGAAAGGATTTACATGCATGAACGGTCCCACTCGTACCACTTTGCCTGGGAAGACTTAGACCATAAGCGGTTTACCAGTACTAATGTGCGCGTTCGATTTTAGCTCTGTTTGGAAGTACCGTGTAGCCCAATCTATTCCCCCAAGCCCCAAATTCGATACCTGCCGGCGTCGGCAACATCCTTTCGTGGAGATTGATCATGAAATATTTTCTACGCTAATTCAAGAAGGGCAGTTGTCAGTTTCTGACGAAAGAATGTGTACTGTACTGGTTAACTGCTTAGGTATAAAGTGTGGATAGGTAAACTGACCTGCTTAAAATGACCTTAAATAGTGTTGACTGGGCCGTTTAACTCCAACACAATCCAAAAACCGATGGGCGGGAGCGTATACTTTAAATTCGTAGGTTAACATTAGTAAAGCTGAGTTCGTCATTTTAATTATGTGTATAAATTTATGAATTTAGGCTACCTTTGGAAACAATATTACTGAAGAAAGTTTGTGTGTGTGTGTGTGTGTGTGTGTGTGAACTCGGGTTTAACGTCGCTTTCAACATTTTTTCAGTCATATCACGACGGTGTCTGGTTGCGACAGGGAGCTCAATGCTCACTTTTATAAGAAAGTTTGTATATCATTGCGATGAGACAGCGTTATACATACATGTATGCATGTTTGTTTGAGTATAATTATCGGAACTTTCATTAATATAGTTTAATTAAATGATGAGTACAACAATAGACGACACAAGTTCCCAGCAGGCACACGTCGCTATAGGGCAACGTCAAATCAACGTCGGTGCAACGTCAAGACGTTGAACCGACATCGATGTTACGTCACACTTACGTCATGTGCCTGCTGGAATATCATTGCAATAATACAGCCTATTTTTGTTTATGCTTCTCTGTATACATGAATGTTTTGTTTGAGTATAATTAACGGAACTAATTAAATAGTGAGTACAACTCCTACCAACCGGCCCCCGCCCATCGGGGATTGAAGAAATAGATGGGCTGCATTCGGCTTCCACGCAGAGGTGAAACCGACCCGCATACGAGAGGATCTAAGCCTGCCCAGGCAAAGCGATGCGAGTCGGCCCGTCCATGTTAATAAACCCTATTTGTTCATTGGGCGGCAGGGCTTGAGATGTCATTTCATCTCAAGGCCGGTTAAAAGTCCCACAAAATTGGAAGCAACGTCTCCAAAATGACCTTTACAGTGTTGACGGGGACGTTAAACCTCAAATCAAACAAACAAACAACTCTTACCAGAACCTTGGAGATGAAGAAGTTCAGAACAGTACGTTTGTCCTGTCACTGTAGCTACTGGTACTGCGACGGGGATCTCATGCTTGCAAAGGTGCAACATCATTTTGCTACACGTTTCTGAAACACACCAAAATAACATTTCGTAACGTTATCCACCGAAGTGAGCATTAAACCCCACTGCATATGGAGAAAAAATGGGTTTACGAGAATATATATTACTTTCCTAATTTTTGCTCAACTAGAAATAAGAAAACTATCACAATTTTTCGTCTAAGGGCATTACGTTTTTTCTTGATTTCCTTTTATGCTGATTCAATGTTATTGCATGCTGGGCTGGGTTATTTTGCATCACGACAACACGTCTGGGAAAGGAAGATCCCTCTAAACCCCACCTTAACCCCACTTTATTTAGAGAAAAGTGGGGTTTACGGGGGTATATAATTGCTATCTTATTTCTGCTCAAAAACATAGATTGTGGGTACTCGTTAGAACCGCCTCATTGAGGCGGTTCTAACGAGCACCCACAATCTATTTTGAAAGCAGAAAAAAGAAAAATGTTATCATTTTACCCAAAACTTGTGATTTCTGACACCATTATTTCACACGGACATGTTTTCCTAATGTGAAAGTGTTTCCGTTGAAAGTAGTTTGAGTTTGACTTACCCACAGCTTGAGAGCGTCGAGTATACTCGTTATTGAGAATTTTCAATACATATTCCCCCTTTGGTACCTCAACATATTCATCGTTACTTCCCTTTGAATGTGTCGTAATTTTAAAGTTAAGATCCTCATACCCATCCAGTCGTTCAAATTTGTCAATAAACAGATCATAATTTTGTCGGACAATGTGCTCTATCACTATATTGTCTATTTCTGGTTTAATACTTAGTTCATTAGTTCCTGACATTATGAAATTATCAATTTTGCTTTGAAAGGAACGCTAACAGAAACTACTTTCACAATCACCGGGTCATAATGTCAACCTGTTCTTTGGGGACATCAAGGGTTTTAATTTTAATTTCCAGTTCGTTCTTTACAATTATTTATTTGTTTGATTTGAGGTTTAACGGGAAATTAAAATTAAAATTAAAATTAAATAAATAAGTGTTTAACGTCCCCGTCAACACTAAAGGTCATTTTTGAGATGTTGCTTCCAATTTTGTGGGACTTTTACCCGACATTGAGTTGAAATGCCATCTCAGGCCCAGTGAAACCAATAGGGTGTATAAGCATGGACGGTCCGACTCACACTGCTTTGCCTGAGCAAGCTTAGATCATCTACGCATTTACCAGTACTCGTATGCGGTCGGTTTCAGCTCTACGTGGAAGCATCATGCAGCCCATCTATTTCTTCAAGCCCCGATGGGCGGGGGCCGTTTCTGTTATTTATATTATTATTATGCTGATTTGCTAATACAATTCATTCATTCATTCATTCAATATTAATTTAGAAGTAGCAGCAACAGCCCAACAGGCACATTGCGTTATTGTGACATCACATCAACGTCGGTACAACGTCATGACATTTATGCAACGTCACATCTTCGTCGGTTACAGGTCATGATGTTGCACCGACGTTGATTTGACATTGACCTATCGGCGTGTGCCTGCTGGGAGTAGTAGTAGTTTTGATTGTTTAAATCGAGGTTTTAAGTCCCCGTCAACACTATTTAGATCATTCTGGAGACGTTGCTTCAGTTTTGTTGGACTTTTAACCGACATTGATCCTTCTAAGCGGTTTACCAGTGCTCATATGCGGTCGTTTTCAGCTCTGCGTGCACTCCCCCAAGCACCATGCAGCCCAACCGCGGTTTACCGGTACTAAATGATGATGAATGCGCTGTACGCAAATGCATATTTACATTTCCAGTGTAAATTCTAATGTAAACCTATAGAAAACAATGTAGTTCATAGTTCACGCACCGAGGCACATTATTCTCAGTGACGTAGAGTGACGTCATTCTAAACCATGGTTCTCTATGGGTGTTGGTGACGTCAACGCCGTTCCGCTCTTTGTAGAAAAACAACGTGTAAATGTTTTGCAGCTTTAAAAGTTTGCCCTATAAGCATTTTTTTCGCCTAGTGATGAGAGGCAACGAATGTAAATATAAAAACTAAACTTTTTTTTTTTTTTTTTTTTGCTTTTCATGAAAGTATGAACGACAGCGGGTCGCTAGCAAAGTTTACATGAACCCCTTCGTGGTTCATTTACTTTGCACGCGGCCCACTGCGTTCATACAGAAAAATTAAATTCATTTCTTAATAACACCGCATCGCAGGTACTTTGAACCTGAAAATCGAATAAGGATAAAAAAATGATGTTAGTTTATTTCTGTTGACCTTATTTGCAGTTTATTATTCCGAAATTGGTGATCCTAAGGTACAGTCTTTTTGGGCATATTTATGTAAGTAAAGTCGCATTAATTTGATAGGGGCCGAAACTGGACCTTTACTGACATATCCCTTTATAAAAAAATCAGGTAGAAAAAATTAATGACATCACGAAAACAAGCCTGTATAATTTTGACCCCATTGAACCCCACTTCTATATAGTAAACGGGGGTTTACAAGGGTAAACCTTATTTTTCTTATTTATGCTCTAAAATTTAGATTGTGGGTACTCGTTGGAACCGCCTCATCGAGGCGGTTCTAACGAGTACCCAAAATCTATATTTTGAGTAGAAGAAAGAAAAATATCACAATTTTTCATCTGAAAATTTTCATATTTTTTCGGCAGTAAAGTTTACCATGTATTTCTATAGGCGTGTTTTCGTAATGGGAATAAGGGAAAAATGAAGAAGGAAAAAAGAATAAGGAAAGAGGAACCAACTTAACACTCGTGACATAATACATATATATACTTTGTCGCACGGGTGAGTTCTCGTAATGTTGAGTACTCGTACGAAGGCGGCGGTGCTATGTTTTTTGGTTTGTTTGAATTTAGGTTTAATGTCCCCATCAACACTTTAAAGGTCATTTTGGAGACGTTGCTTCCAATTCTGTGGGAATTTTACCCGACATTGAGATGAAATGACATCTCAAGCCCGGTCGCCCAATGAAACCAATAGGGTTTATAACGGCATGGACGGTCCGCCTCGCACCGCGGTTCCTTGATCCTCCAAACGGTTTACCAGTACTAGTGTGCGGGCCGGATTCAGCTCTGCGTGGAAGCATCATGCAGCCCATATATTTCTTCAAGCCCCTATGGGCGGGGGCCTACAACCTGTGTTTGGAATAAAATTAGAACAATACATAACGAAAACACTCCTACACAAATACATTTTAAATTTTACCGCCGAAATAATGCAAAATTTAAGACAAAAAATTACTATATAAAAGTTGGGTTCAAGGGGGTCAAAAGTATATAGGCGTGTTTGATGTCAAACATTTTCACCAGAAAAAAAAAACGAACAAACCCCGCCCCCCCCCCCCCCCAAAAAAAAAAAAAAAACGTTTTGGAGATATGCAAGAATGAACCTTGTCACATGGATGTGTTATCGTAGTGAATTTTACCTCGAGTATAATTTTTATCATCTTTTTCATCAAATGCAATGTTCAAAAATAAAACCAAGTGCCTACTTGACCGATGAATGAAACAGATAGAAGACAAGCAGTGAAGTGATGGAAACGTACACGTACGTACATGCATACGTAATTTATCTTATTTTCTTCTGGATATATTTTACCACTAAGTATAGCAGGGGTCTATTTCGAAATTTAGGGTGTTAGGTTGATATATTCTTACACATTTACGAAAACACGCCTATTCAAATACACTGCAAATTTTACCGCCGAAAAATGTAAAAAATTTCAGATGAAAATTTTTTCTTATTTCTAGATTGTTGGTACACGTTAGAACCGACGTTAGAAGCGGTTCTGAGTACCCAAAATCTATATCTTGGAGCAGAAATAAGAAAAAATTAAGTTTAACCCCTGTAAACCCCAATTTCACTATATAAAAGTGGGGTTCAAGGGGGTCAATATTATATAGGCGTGTTTTCGTTATGGAAGTTGGATAACACTATAGGGAAACATGTCGATGTGAAATAATGATGACTTGTTGGTGTCAGAAATGATAAACATCTGACAAAAATTGTAACATATTTCTTATGTCACCTTTCGACATAGACTATGGAAGTGCAATTTTTCACATCTCCAAAATCGCTATTTTTCTGATGAAATCCGTGATGTTTCTTAATACTCTGAACATAAGTCGTGGGTGTTCGTGAAAACCGCCTCATTAAGGCGATTCTAACGAGTACCCACAACCTATGTCTTGGAGCAGAAATAAGAAAAATAATGTATGCCTCTGTAAACCCCAGTTTTCTCTATATATAAATTGGGGTTTAGAGGGATGTATATTTCCCGTACAAGTTCACGTGATGAGTACAATGACATTTAAAATAAATTACAAATGTACTTGCAAGCAGTTTGCGTCTGATTAGAACATTCTTTTTCCATTAAACATTAAGGCGTGTTATTGTAATGATAAAGAAATATAAGTTATTTTGATTCTTGACGGGAAACATGGGATCACATTCCCCGCCCATTACGCAAACACGCCTATACAAATACATTGCCACCTTTATCGCCGAAAAAATGAAAATTTTAGGATGAAAAATTGTGATATTTTTCTTATTTCTGCTCAAAATATAGATTGTGGGCACTCGTTAGAACCGCCTCATCGAGGCGGTTCTAACGAGTACCCACAATCTATATTTTAGAGCAGAAATAAGAAAAATAAGGTATACCCCCGGAAACCCCAGTTTTACTATACAAGTGGAGTTCAAGGGGGTCAAAATTATATAGGCGTGTTTGCGTGATGTGAGAACGGCTCGGGAAAATATCGCTCTGGGGCGAGGAATGTGATCCTGTGTTCCCGTCATGCAAGAATTTGGTATGCTGTAAAGCCTTTGGCGACATTTTGTACATTGTTGCAAAGTTTTCCAAAGCATCCTATTGCAGCAGACGTCGCCAGAAGTACATGCGATACATTTGACTTGGTAAGACGCGCCCTTCTGCACGCACAAAGTTGATCACTGCATAATAGAGTTTTTAGAAAAACATTGAAATAAAGTAGCAAATGAATTAAAGCAATTAAAAGCTTTTACAGCATTAAAGTATTTTGCTTATATCTCTTATCAACTGAGAAACCGGAAAAAACGGATGGCAAAGCACCTACACACCCTACCCCCACCCACCCCCCAAAAAAACAAACAAACAAAAAAACAAACAAATAGAGCTCGCAGTCGATGGCTCGCCATCGCATCTCCCACGCTTCTGGCAGAGCCAAACGCACGCCCTCATCATGTAAGGGAAGCCATGTATCAAATTGTTGGCATTCCAACCAGTGGGACCAGAGGATAGCGTGATCGATGGATGAATGGACAGAGGGACAGATAGCTGGAGGAGTTCACAGTATCATCAAACACTTTTTAAAAGCGTGTGGATAATGAATATATTATATAGTTTAGTGGTGGGGATCTGAACAGATTCCCCAATGTCAGGCCCTCATGAAGTGGAGGGGCGGGACATGGCCTAGGCATACATGGGTACTCCAGGGTTGGTGTCACTGAATTCGTCTTATCCTAAGGAATTAGAATATATATGGTTTAAGGATCATCCAAAACATCAGTAAAGAGTACCCAATACGTATGTATTGGAACAGAACTCAGAATAACAATGTATACCCCAGTAAACCCTATTTATCTCTGCTATAAAGTGGGAGTTTAGAGGGGCGAATATTTCCCGGACCTATTTCACGGGGGCGAGTCGGTTCCAATGCGGTTCCTCTGTCGCGGTTTACTTTTTTATGGTTTAGATTGAGTGTGTGTTTCGCTTATATTAGTTAGTTGGCCCTGTTGTGGGAAAGTAACTGTCCTTTTTGGCTTTCCGCTATTGATGTTTCCAATTAGGGTCTAGTTATTTCATGTTTGTGTTTCTTTCCCTTTTGTGTCACGGCTGGAAGATGTTGGTTAATTGTATCGATTCATGGATCATGATTAATTAATGCCCGGAGGCATAACGACATACTTTAGGACATCTTTTTCTGTGTTCCATAATGAAAAATGTATGCTGTGTGTACTCATTAGAATCGCCTCATCGAGGCGATTCTAATGAGTACACAAAGCAAATATCTGCAAGATGAAAGACGAAAATGTCCTATTTTTTACCCTTCCTATTTCTTATGTACAGAAATTCTCTAGGGACTCAAGAACGGGTTCGACTCAGCCATGGTAGACGAGCCATCGGTGTTCGAGCCATCGAAGTTCTACTGTATAATGGCGTTTTAGACAACACTAGAACTGACATTTCTTTAGATTAAAACTTATGACATTTTTCTAATTTCTAGTCAAAATATAGAGAGTTGGTGCTCTTTAGAATCGCCTCAGTGATATGGTTGTACATGTGTAACTAGTACTCCTCTCCAAATATAGATTGTGTGTACTAGTTACAACCGCATCGACTAGGCGGTTCTAACGAGTACCCACAATCTATGTTTTTGAGCAAAATAGGAAACTAATGAATACCCCTGTAAACCCAAGTGTTCCCAATATAAAGTGGGGTTTAGAGGGACGTTTATTACTCGGACATGTTAACCAGATCATATATTGACTGTTTGTCATCCTTGAGACCCCCAGGCGCTAGAAATCTCGATCTCGATTGGCTCGGACATCATTTGGGTCGGAAAGGTCATTATGGTATTCGTACGCATAAAAGAATCTTATCATCCATGCTTACCAGATAAGCATATTTTCATTGGGCGGCAGGGATTGAGATGTCATTTCATCTCAATGTCGGGTAAACGTCCCACAAAATTGGAAGCAACGTCTCCAAAATTACCTAAAAAGTGTTGACGGGGACGTTAAATCTCAAATCAAACAAACAAAGATAAGGATATTAAACACTTGCGCAGGGTCTAGAAATTCTTATCTCACAGTTGCGACATGCTGTAAAAATGATCTTCTGCATCACGAAAACACGCCTATATAATTTTGCCCCCTCAAACCCCATTTTTATATCGTAAAACAGTGGTTTACAGGGGTATTCGTTATTTTTCTTATTTCGGCTTAAAACATAGATTGTGGGGACTGTGTGTGTGTGTGTGTGTGAATTCGGGTTTAACGTCGCTTTCAACAATTTTTCAGTCATATCACGACGGTGTCTGGTTGCGACAGGGAGTTCAATGCTCACTTTTATAGTGCTGCCTCACTGAAGTATCATGCCCCAGACACATTACATGATAGCACACCCAGTCACATTATCCTGACACTGGGTCGACCAGTCCTAGCTCTACCCCGTAAATCTGAGTGCCAAGCGAGGAGCAGCTAGTACCATTCTTAACGACTTTGGTATGTCACGGCCCGGGATCGAACCCGTGACCTCCCGTTCCCCGGAGCGGACACTCTACCAACTGAGCTATCGGGGCCGGTAAGATTGTGGGGACTCAGTAGAGTTCTAACGCGTACCAACAATCTATGTTTTGAGCGGAAATAATACAAATAAGATATGACAATCTCCATCTTAAAATTTTCATTTTTTTCGTTCGGCGATGAAGGTTACAGTGCATTTGTATAGGCGGATGTTCGTAATGACGCCCTTCCATTTAATTTGCAATGATCATCATTAGGTGAAGTTGTTAATGACATTTTTCTCTGATGATTTTTTTTATAGTCTTAATATCTCTGCTTCCAAAGTAGATTGTGGGGGGCTCGTTAGAACCGCCTTATCGAGGCGGTTCTAACCAATAACCACAGTCTGTTTTTGTTTTTATGTTTGTAATCTTACTTTTCCCTATTATATTAAGTGGGGTATACACGGGTGCCCATTCAATGGGCTTGTTAACTTATGATTTGAGCCCCGCCAAGCGAATTTGTGTCTTCGAGCATTCCGTCATGACAAATTTTAACTGCGCATGCCCAGCAATTCAGAGGGGCCAGGGATATGGCTTTCTGTCTGAAGGTTCCTCTCGATTCACTGCTTGTATGAGCGAGCAGCGAAGGGTCTGGCGAGACTGCGCGGATGCTCGCAAGTACCAAAATCGCTTGACGGGGCCCATTTAATAATGTCCTATCTGTTTGTTTCAGAATGTCTTGGATTTCTGTTCTACAAGGTGTGTCTTGACAGCAGATTGGAAAATATTTGTAGGAAAAATGAGTAAACATAAACGACACGTGAAAGTTAAGCCAACATTTGGAAGATCCACGCCGATGTTATACATTCCAAAATTCAAGGTAAACTTAAAACATGAAAACTGTGCAGAACCTGGAACTCCACATAAACCACAGTCTCCAGATGGCGCGCATAAAAATGGCACCGAGTCCGATTTGGTGAAACCGCCGGAAACCCCCAACGCGGTGACTTCAGCGGAGAATGGGCATGACATATCCCAACTTTCACGTTGGAAGAGGGCTGTGACGCTTATGAAGAAAGAAAACTATTCAACGAAGACAAGGCACATTTATGTGACAGAAAGTGACCCTTGTATAAACTAATAATTATGACGAATTAGATTTAGAGATTGTAAATTTTACTTTTTGGATGGTGATGTTCCTCTGGCCAGTTTTCTGTTTTTAGGGGTCGATTATTACATCACGTGAACAAATCAGTAAAATGAACACCCCTAAACCCCACGATATAGAGAGGAAACTGGGGTTACGGGGGTATACATTATTTTTCTCATTTCTACTCAAAGACATTGGTTGTGGTTACTCGTTAGAACGGCCTTAATGTGGCGGTTCCCTAACGAGTATCAACAACCTATGTTTGCAGAATGAATAAGAAAAATATCACAGGTTTTCATCAGAAAAGTAGCTATTTTGGAGATAAGAAAATATGCACTATGTCGCACGGGTATGTTATCGTAATGTGTACTAAGCACAGTAGCTTTACGTTGTTGGTGTCCTCGCGACTATCCCTGATTTGTACGATATCCAGGTATTGATTAATTACAGCCCAGCTATTCTTGTCGTTGTGACATCAGCGAGCTGTGTAAACGAAAGCTTGATGTAAAAAACTGACTCTGCTCATGTGCTGGCATTAGGCAAATATGTCCGTGTGAAATAATGGCGTCCAACATGGTGTCAGAAATGACAAATTGGAGGTAAAAAAGGATAACATCTTTCTTATTTCTGCTTTCAACATAGATGAAACCGACTCAAGCACCAGTACTGGTGAACCGCTTAGAGGATCTAAGCCTGTCCAGGCAAAGCGGTGTGAGTCGGACCGTCCATGCTTATAAACCCTATTGGTTCCATTGGGCGGCAGGGACTGAGATGTCATTTCATCTAAATGTCGGCCAAAAGTTCCACAAAATTGGAACCAACGTCTCCAAAATGACCTTTACAGTGTTGACGGGGACGTTAAATTTCAAATCAAACAAACAAAACAGTGGAATTGCAGACAGTCATCACGAGAACACGCCTGTATAACTTTGACCCCCTTGAACCCCATTTTTATAGTAAAACTGGTATTTACAGGGGGGGAAATCTTATTTTGCTTATTTCGGCTCTAAAATATGGATTGTGGGTACCCACTTAGGTGGTTCTAACGAGTACCCACAATCTATGTTGAGCAGAAATAAGAAAAATACTTAAAGTTTTCGTTTTATCCCCGGATCAAGATGAGATGGCAATATGTTGATACATGTAAAATATATATTTGCAACCATGGCAACACCCCAAAATCAAACATGGAAGAGTCCACTTCATAATCTCAGGGTTGAAAGAGTTAATATATGTGATTGCATAGTGTGCAGCCATTACCAAAACACGCCTATACAAATACATTGTAACCTTTATCGCCGAAAAAATGAAAATTTTAAGATGAAAAATTGTGATATTTTCCTTATTTATGCTAACATTATAGACTGTGGGTACTCGTTAGAACCGCCACGATGAGGCGGTTCTAACGAGTACCCACAATCTATATTTTAGAGCAGAAATAAGAAAAATAAGGTTTACCCCTGTTTTACTATATAAAAGTGGGGTTGGATGGGGTCAAAGTTAAAAAGGCGTGTGTTCGTGCATAGATTATGATGGAGAGGTTGAGCATAGCCTGAATGATCTGCCTCACAGAAGCATGGGCTTTTTTTGGGATTTGTTCGTAAATACAGAGCAAATGAATTATCTGCAGAACAGACGTTTGGAATCATAACATGCACGCTTACTTGGGATAAACTAAACATTTAAGTTGACAATATAAAACTTGAAAAAAAAAAAGAGTTTAAAATTAAATGAAACTTAAACCAAAGATCACCATGTAATTCCTATGTTAATACCACCTTTGGGACTGTTCAGAAAGTAGTCTTTAAAACCACTTTTATAGCCTTAAGCATAGCAACATACGAGGACTGTTCAAATATGAATGCAAGTAGAACGTTTTCTCATGCACTAATGCGAAAACCACCTTGAAATAAATAACACAGCGTAGAAAAACATTTTATCTATACATTGATACCAAACCTGTTAAAATCCGTCCACTTTAGCCATGTATATCGTTCGATAAACACTGTCTACTCTTGTATACTAATACAAAACATGGTTGGAAGAAGGTCAGAGTACGCCGTTGAAATACGGTCCTATATTAAGAGTCGTTGTATTCTTGGTATACGGTGCAAAGACATTTTTGATGAAATGTTCGGTTTATGGGCATAATGAAATGTCTTTTCCGACAGTTTTTCGTTGGTGTAAGAAATTCAGCTGTGGGCTCGGCTCAACAGAAGATGCACCACATGATCGTCGGCCAAAAAGAGCAACGTCTGCCAAGATGGTTGCTAGAGTGAAAGAAATAGTTGCTACCGATGCACGATACACCACTAGGCAAATAGCTAGTATGGTTGGCATCTCATTAGGAGTAGCTCATACAATTCTGAAACGGGATTTGAAAATGAGAAAGATCTGTGCTAGATGGATTCCCCATCTGTTGACAGATGAGCAGAAAAAGACACTCGTTCAGTGCGCCAAGAAGTTGCTTAAAAAGTTTCCAATATACAATGCACGGTCTTTCGCTAATGTCGTCACAGGTGACGAGACATGGGTTCACTTTTTTGAGCCAAAACAAAAGATTCAGAACAAAATATGGGCAACAAAGTATTGCAAAAGACCATGCATTGCAAAGCGGACCATGAGCGTCAAGAAGGTAATGTATGCCATATTCTTTTCAAATCAGGGCCCTGCTATTCAGGTAGCTGTGCCTAAAGGCAAATCTGTAAATGCGAAGTTTTACAAGAATAAAGTTCTTCGAAAATTGAAGACCCGCAACTGGTTTGGCCAATGTCAGATTGCTACATGACAATGCGTCATCGCACAGGGCGTTCATTGTGCAAGACTATCTGAAGCAGGAAAAGGTTGTTGAACTCCCTCACCCCCGTATTCCCCTGACCTTGCCCCGTGTGACTTTTTTTGTTTCCGCGGCTGAAAAAATACATTTCTGGTCGAAAATTTGTACAGCGCAAACACCTCGGTTCTGCAATATTCCAGTGCCTTCATAGTATACCTCGAAAAGACTACCAAAATGCATTCAATGATTGGATCAGAAGACTGAAAGTTTGTATATCTGTTAAAGGGGAATACTTTGAGGGGACAAAATAAATTTTCATCGAAATCTATCACAGAATCATTTTTATGTGCTTAGTTGCATTCATATTTGAACAATCCTCGTATAAGGTTGGTGCATAGCAACATATAAGGTTGTTATTATGTGATTGAAGGATAACTGTCCTTATTTCTCCATACAAGAGGGCCCAGTGGGCCCTAATTCGCTCACCTGAATGTCACTGCCTCTAGAACATTATATTTTAGGTCTGGCGGCCATGCTGTTCATCAGAGCGGAACTATTTTAGCTATTTTGGTAGGGAGTCCAATAGGCAGCATTCTTGTGAAGATTGAATCGAACTTTTCCAAGGGTTGAGGAGAAATTAATGTTGGAGCAAATTTAGGTTTTGCTATTGTTAGCTCTGGCAGCCAACTTGTTCATCAGAGCAGAACGATTTTAGCTATATTTCAGGGGTACGCCTAGGTAATATTCCTGTGAAGTTTGAATCAAATGAGCCAAATGGTTTAGGAAGAGTTCGCATTTAAAGCAAATTTACGATGATTTTCTAGTTTTAGATCTAGCGGCCATTTTACTCTTCTGAACAGACTCGTTACAGCCAGTTTGGTAGAGGGTCATCTAAGCAACGTTCCTGTGCCGTTTGAATGAAATTGGCTGAAGGGTACAGGAAGAGTTGTCGTTTAAAGAGTTTTTTCCATTTTTAGCTCTGGTTGCCAGCTTGTTTATCAGAGCAAAATGATTTTAGCTCTTATGATATAGGGGACAACTTAACTGTCAACAATGTTCCTATTCTGCATGGATCTAAGATAAGTCACTTACTATATGCGGATGATTTGTTACTATTGTCTACTTCAGAAACTGAATTGCAACACAACACAAGTAAGATAAATGTTTTATGTAAGAACTGGGGTCTAGCAATTAATGTAGATAAATCAAAAGTAGTTATTTTTTTTCCAAAAATGGCCGTGCATCAAAAGAAAAGTCTATTTTTACAGTTGGACAAACACAGTTAGAATGTGTGGACCAATACAAATATTTAGGGATCAATGTAGCAGCAAATGGTAAATTTTTAGTAGCTGAAAAAGTTTTAAGTATGAAAGCAAGCAGGGCACTATTTTCAATAAAACAGAGTATTTTTGATAGTACCATAAAACCATCCGCAGTTTTGCATATTTTTGCCTCGCTCATTAAGCCTATTGCCCTTTATAACAGTGAAGTATGGGTAGGATATAAAACTTGTTATCAAGACAAGTCAATTGATGAAATGTTTGACATGTCTTTTAAATGTAATAATGACTTTGATAAAATTTTACCAGATTCTCTTTTAGGCGTGCATTCAAAAGCTACTAATTTTGGTGTTTTTAGTGAACTTGTGCAATATCCTATGCTTCTTGCTTTTGTTTGTTTGTTTGATTTGAGGTTTAACGTCCCCGTCAACACTGTAAAGGTCATTTTGGAGACGCTGCTTCCAATTTTGTGGGACTTTTACTCGACACTGAGATGAAATGACATCTCAAGCCCTGTCGCCCAATGAAACCAATAGTGTTTATTAGCATGGACGGTCCGCCTCGCACCGCGGTTCCTGGACAGGCTTAGATCCTCTAAGCGGTTTACCAGTACTAGTGTGCTGGCCGGATTCAGCTCTGCGTGGAAGCATCATGCAGCCCATATATTTCTTCAAGCCCCTATGGGCGGGGGCGAAAATATGCTTCTTGCTATCATTGCCAATATTAGTAATATTGTGTCATCTGCATCCAAAATTCTCGGTATTATGCGTAAAATAAAGTTCTCCTTAGGTCGGATAGCTATGAATCAAGTTTACATCTCTTTTTTGAGACCAATTCTTGAATATGCCTCTGTTGTATGGGACAGTTGCAAAGTTCTAGAAAAAAGACACTTTAGAAAAAATTCAGCACGAAGCGGCGCTTATCGTTACGGGCTTAACACGCTCCGTGTCTTTCACAAAACCTGTATAAAGAAATAGGATGGATGTCTTTAGGGGAGAGGCGAAGGTACCAAAAGTTATTGATAATGTACAAGGTCCAAAATGAACTTGTCCCTGACTATTAAACAATCTCTTCCCTCCAACAGTCGGTAGCAATACACCATACCAATTACAAAATGTACACAATTACCAGTTACTTAGCAGTAGAACAACACTTTTTTCTAGATCATTTGTTCCGGCATCTATATCTCTGTGGAATAATCTTCCTGAAAACATTAGGAATTCTGCCACTATCTCTTCTTTTAAAACGGCTGTTCTAGCTCATTTGTTTGTGATACCTTCTGTACCATCATATTTCATATCTGGAAGCAGGCATCTTTCGATTATTCATGCACGAATACGCAACAAATGTAGCGAGCTTAATTATGACCGTTACAATAATCATTTAATAGTAGATGCCGATTGTGATTGTGGACATGTAGCAGAAGATGCAGAACACTTTTTCTTTCAATGCCAAAAGTATACCAATGCACGAGTTCATTTTTTTTCAGGCAACTAGAATTTTTCACCCTCTGAATTGTCAAATTGTACTTTATGGTAAGGCAAATGCTACTGAAAACGAAAACAAAGACTTGTTCAAAAGTGTACACTGTTATATCAAGGAAACATGTCGTTTTGCACATGGTTCACAGGGACAACGGGTATATTTATAATTTAATAACTCTTTAAACAATATCTCGTTTGGTAGCCGGTACTCTCTCTTTCCTTCTCTCTCTCTCTCTCTCTCTCTCTCTCTCTCTCTCTCTCTCTCTCTCTCTCTCTCTCTCTCTCTCTCTCTCTCTCTCTCTCTCTCATTGTTTGAAAAATTAGAAAAATTCTATTTTGCGATTGTGTTGAAACATTCATTGTCATCTGTTATTGCTTGTAATTGTGTAGTTTGTACGGGACGGGTCGTAATTAATGTTGTTAGAACTTGTGGCCCAACCCATTTGCTTGTAACTTACATGTATATAAGCAATAAAATATGTTTAAACCAAACTATCATTGCCAGGTGTATTAACTTTTGGACTCATACTATTCAATCTAGTAATGAATCTCTTATCAGAGGCTTACTGGGAACAATGTAATAACCCGGTTTTAAAGAGTCCATGCTAAGTTTTATAAAAAAAAAACGTTTCAACTGATTTAGGATTTTCACATATTTGGCATAATCAGTTTATTTTTAATTCACCTGCTCTACTTACTTGTATTAAAACGAAATTAAAGGAACGATTTGTTTCTTTCTGGGAACAGAAGATGAATTCTAATAATGGAATGGATAAACTCAGAACATACAGATTAATCAAACAGAAAGTTTGTTATGAAAAATACTTAAATGTTTTAACGGATAGAAAGCAACGCAACGCAAGGCTTTATTAGCTCTCAGAATCAGCGCGCATATATCTTACGAATTGAACTTGGGACATATTTAGGCCAAAACTTAGAAGATAGACTGTGTAGTGCATGTAATGTTATTGAGGATGAAATTCATTTATTTTGTGATTGTATAAAGTACCAAGCAGCTCGCGATAAATTTTTCAATGGCCAAGATTTAAATAATGTTGTGTCTAATAAAAATCAATTCATCAGAATTATGACTTCAGACAATGAGGATACCTTGAAATCTATAGGTTCATATATCAGTGACTGTAATATTTCATGACATGACCCTGGTACTTCAGGCCTCAAGAACATGACATAGTGTAATCAAATTTAAATCATGTTTTTTTTTTTTTTTTAAGTTGTATGTGTATGTTGTTTGTATCTTAAAATGTGCTTGCCATTAACCGTTATAGGGTATAACTGTGCAATAAATAATATTCTGTTCTACTCTGTGTGGGAGTCACCTCGGCAACACTCCTGTGAAGTTTGAACCGCGTTTGTAACAAGTTTATGATGTTGTTGTTTTTTCTATTTTTGGCCCTGGTGACCATTTTGCACATTAGAGGGAGCTGTTTTAGCTAGTTTTGTAGAGGATCACCCAAGCAACATTCCTGCGAAGTTTGAATGAAATTGGCCCAAGGGTACAGGACGAGATTACGTTTAAAGAGTTTTTTTCTTCTATTTTTAGTTCTGGTGGCCATCTTGTTCATCAGAGCGAAACGAGTTCAGCTTCTTTGGTAAGGAGCCATGCAGACAACATTCCTGTCAAGTTTGAATCAAATTGGCCTAAGGGTTTAGGAGGAGTTCGCGTTTGAAGCAAATTTACGATTTTTATTTCTACTTTTAGACTTGGTGGCCATTTTGCTTTTCGGCGCAAAACCGTTTTACCTAGTTTTGTAGAGAGTCACCTAAGCAACATTCCTATGTAGTATGAATAAAATTGGTCCAAGTGTACAGGAGGAGTTCGCGTTTAAAGTTTGTTGTTGTTTTTTTTCTGTTATTTTAACTCTGACGGCCATCTTGTTCAGCTGAGCAGAAAGATTTTAGCTATGTTGGCAGGCAGCATTCTTGAGAAGTTTGAATCAAATTGGCACAAGAGTTTAGGAAGAGCTCACGCTTGATTTGTAGTCAGAAATGGGTGTGGCAGATTTCATGTTTAGCAGGATAAGGGTTAAATGTGGTTTTAAAAGAACAAGTAGTTTTAATGTTAGCTGGTCTTATTTACAGGTGGACTTTTACTGTATTTTTGAAGTATAGAGGAAAACCACGCCTTATGTATGCAAATTTGCAAATATGCGTCACTGACTATACAAATATGCATGTATTGAAACTTTGTCCGTTTTCTGACAAAATGTCTGATTTTTTTTTTCATATTTCTGCTCAAAACATAGATTTGGAAACTCGTTTGAACCGCCTCAGCGACGCGGTTTTCACGAGTACCCACAATTAATGTTTTTGAGCAGAAACATGAAGAAATATACATCCCAGTAAACCCCAGTTTTACTGTCTAAAAGTGGGGTTCAAGGGGGTCAGAATTGCATAGCGTGTTTTCGTTATGACTTTCGAATTTGGCTGTATGATTTG
The DNA here is from genome assembly GCA_963580285.1 of Lucinisca nassula. Lineage (NCBI taxonomy): Eukaryota > Metazoa > Mollusca > Bivalvia > Lucinida > Lucinidae > Lucinisca > Lucinisca nassula. The sequence goes on from OY757017.1 coordinate 125,172,025, forward strand.
GGGCTGCTGTACAACATCAAATATTATCAGGCTTCTTAACCATTTTTGTACCAAATGGAATCTTCCTTCTTATATATAGCAGGAGCCCATTTCAAAATTTAGGGGTGACAGGTTGTGTTTTTCTTCTAAATGGATTTGGAAAATGGCTGAACTTTCTGCAAACAGTGAAGGCCCTGATCATATGCCGCGTTCTGCGGCGTCTGATCTGGGCCTGCACTTTTTTCCAAGTACCCCTTTAGGGGTTTCCGGTACTAAATGGGTTAAACAACAGAAACGTACGTATAGCCTATATCATACTTTCAGGCTGATATATTGACTCCATCACAATAAATGTTTGATGAATTAAATCAGCTACCTCTTTTCAAAACAAATACAGTTCCATAAATGCATTATCATGAAACCCTGGCATCAGGTTAAAATGAAGGGCCTCTTGAACAAGGTTTTTGAGTCAAGGATTCACGATCCCTCGATTATGACTTTTGAGGAACCGTGGCCATACTCAAGTATGTAGTTATGGCCGCTCCTTAGCTAAAGAGACTCTTCGTCATTGTCACGGCAGATTCAAACAAAACGTATAGAGAATTCGTCAGTCCAATGAATCCACAATAGGACTCCTGCTGTGTATATACAGGGCCGGGATCAGGTTTTGTTTTGGCCACTGGGTAACGCCAAATGATCTCTGATCCTTGTAGTCCGTAAACTTGTTTGGACAACAATTGTTCCGGCGAAAAAACAAGCATAGGGGTTAAAAGCAAACTGGCCTATCCTTAACTTTACTGTAATGGCGCGATAACGCGCGCACGTATTCGTGCGCGCGTGTGCCTGTGTGTGTGTGTGTGTGTGTGTGTGTGTGTGTGTGTGTGTGTGTGTGTGTGTGCTCGCGTGCCTGCGTTTTAAGTTTTACGCCTCACTAACAACTGAAGGTCGTATGGAGACGTGACCTGTTCAGAGATCCATCCAAAAGTTTGGAGAAGCCCGGAATCGAACCCACCTGTCTTGTTTATGAGACGAGTAGCTTAACCACTACACCACGAAGGCTTCTTTTGTGACACGAGGTAACGCGCTGTTGTTGTGAAATGCATTCTTATGGCTATTAAACTGACAATTTTTCTCATAAAATTTGTGATTTTTTTTCTTGGGCTTTATTTTTGTTTATTTATTTTTGTTTAAATAGATTGCTTGTGCACGTTCGATCAACCTCACTTTACTCTTCACTGAAATCTACGGATTATTGATGGTCTGAGTTTTAAGGTACTCTGGTCGAGCATTTAATACCTTTTCATAGACGGGTTTGAGGCCCCCGTAGAAATACATTGGGTTGCATGGTGCTTTCACGCAGAGCTGAAATCGACCACATATGGGTACTGGTAAACCGCTCAATGCCGTGCAATAAGAAAAATACTATATATCCATGCAAACCCAAGTTTTCCTGTATAAAAGTGGGCTTGAAGCGGTCAGAATTGTATAGACATGTTTTCGTTAGGATATGAAAGTCGTTTGAGATTGACCATGAAATATTTTCTGTTGCCATTCTCCCCCATTCTGCCTGTTGAAGAAGGGTACAGTAATTGCCCATGTGCACCTAGTGCGGAGAAAGCCTTCAGAAGGTCTGAACATACGCGGTAACTTCCTCAAAATGATGACTGAAAAATGCATACCTGTAGCAATTCTGGTTGGTTGGTTAGTTTGGTTTGATTTGGTTTTGTTTGATTAACAGCCCAGTCAGTACTATAAAGGTTAATATTTAACCACACCATTACGATGACGTACCCGTACGACATTGTGCATTTCTTTACATCTCCAAAATGATGATTATCCGTGATTTTTTTCTTATTTATAGGGCAGACTTAGGTTGTGGGTGCTCGTTAGAACCGCCTCATTGAGGGGGGGGGGGCGTCTTTTACAGAGTGACTCGGTCTGAAGAAAGGCAAATCGGAAGTTGTTTTCCTTTATACAACCTGCTGAAAATAATGACTGATGTATCTATTGACTTTAACCCTTTTGTACCAAATGGAATCTTCCACCTTATATATAGCAGGAGTCCATTTCTAAAATTAGGGGTGACAGGTTGTGGTAGCTTCAGAATTTATTAGGAAAATGCCTGAACTTTTGGCAAAAACAGTGTAGGCCCTGATGTGACGCCGCGTTCTGTGGCGTCTCATCTGGGCCTGCACAGTTTGCCAGGGTACCCATTTTGGGGTTTCTGGTACTAAATGGGTTAAATGCCGCGTTATTGCAAAGTGTGGATTCTTTTTATAGCAAAGAGAATACAATTACATAGACACCGTCCTTGAATTTTTCCAATACTAAATTGTGGTCTTCAAACATGGTATAGTTATATCTGAAAACCGAAACTAGTTATGTTGGAAAATATAGGAAAAATTGCATGTCTTTCTTGTAAGTCAATGAACCATACGCTGCTGACTAGGGCACGAAATGTTTACAGTACAAGTCCATAGCGACGCCGCATGAATTTGTTTGCATTTGGGCTTTAGCACAATCATAGGTAGGTCGACTATTTTCTAGCCTTTGGTAATCAACATCGAAAGCGAATATATTATTCCTGCGAAGATTCAGATGAGACTGCGCATCCGTGCCGTCTGATCAGGGTATTCGCATGCGCAGTGCGGATGTCTTTCCTTCATTTGTCATGCATTCTGGGAATGCTGATTTTCGGAGTGAATGCGCATGTCACCGCTTGTCCATGTTGTCTTGATTGAGTCATTAATGCATTTAATTAAACAATCAACATTTTTACATTTATCTGAAAAAAAAATCAAAAGCATAAAATTAAGCACATGTCCGCGAAATAAACACCACCTAAACCCCACTTTATATTAGAGAAAACTGGGGTTTACGGGGGTAAACATTGTTTTTCTTATTTCTGCTCCAAGACATAGGTTGTGGAAACTCGTTAAAACCGCCTCAATGAGGCGGTTCTAACGAGCGCCCACAACCTCCGCCCACAACCTCCTAGGTTGTGAGTACTCGTTAGAACCGCCTGAATTCCGCTATTAAGACCAGGTAAAATTAAGGCTAATTCTTCGTTGAAAGGTTTCAGTTTTTTCGTTCTTTGTGTTTTCTACAACTAATGTCCCCTGGTAAGAGACCACCTTTGGGACTGTTCAAAAGTGGTCTTAAAGACCACTTTTGAACAGTCACAAAGGTGGTCTTAATGTAAGAATTTTACTGTATTTCATATTTCTGCTCAAAACATAGATTATATGAACTCGTTATACCGCCTCGTAGAGGCGATTATAACGAGAACCCACAATCTTTATGTTTGAGCAGAAATAAGAATAATAATGCATACCCTGTAAAACCCTGGTTTTACGTAATAAAAATGGAGTTTAAGGGGTTCAACATTATATAGGCATGTTTTCGTGATGCTATCGCTTAGATCCTAAATCAGACTACAGACTGTCTGTATGAATAACCATTGGGGCGCCCTAAATGCACAGCGAAGACTCTGACTAGACTTCACAGAATTACGGTCTAGTCAGAGTGCTCGCTGGATGCACATGTCTAAAGACATTTTTCACTTCAAACGGCCAATCCCAAGAAGGGCATTATTTGTAAACGCTACCAAGGAAGGAAGGAAGCGATCGGTCTGTGGCATATTGTGAATTTAATAATGTCAATGAGTCATATTCCAGTATGCACTCATTCAACAGATTATTAGGCAGCACTCAAAATGGCATTTTCTGATTAAGATTTACCAGTGAGCTCCTTCAAATTGCTTCTTACACATTGTTTGCTTCAAAGAGACGGTGCAGACGAGCAACCACAATAAATGTTCTCGGTAGAATTATGTCAAGTAATGCACACCCTGCCCCCAACCCCAACACACACACACCAACACTTCCACTACTACCACCTCACCCGGCCCAACCAATCCCAACCGTCCCACTTTACTCTAATTGGAGTGAATTAATTATTTTGTTTTTGTTTTGGTTTGAGGTTTAACGTCCCCGTCAACACTGTAAGGGTCATTTTGGATACGTTACTTCCAATTTTGTGGGACTTTAACCCGACACTGAGATGAAATGACATCTCAAGCCCTCTCACCCAAAGAAATCAATAGGGTTTCTAAGCATGGACGGTCTGACCCGCACCGCTTTGCCTTAGCAGGCTTAGCTCCTCAAAGCGGTTTTCCAGTACTTGTGTGCGGTCGGTTTCAGCTCTGCGTGGAAGCATCATGCAGCCCATTTATTTCTTCAAGCCCTGATGGGCGGGGCCGAAGTGAATTCATGATGCCGACTTATTTACATGATGTAATTGTCATGGTGACTGACTGTTGCATTTTTCCAACTGATAGCAAAAGTATGTGCATGAAGTACTACCCAATAGTTTGCCCCCATACATAGGGTCTTGGATAGATGGGCTGCATCTGACCACACATGAATACTGGCAAAACGCTTAGAAGTACTTAGCCTGCGCAGGCAAAGTGGTTTGATAGAGACCGCCCAATGCGTATAATCCATGGTTTTATTTGGAGGCAGGTCTTGAGATGTCATTTCATCTCAATATCGGGTAAAAGTCCCACAAGATTGGAAGCAACGTCTCCACAATGACCAATTTTTCTGTCTTAATCACGCGAATCCGAGTATAACGTATAACTCTATCTTTGTGGGAAACGTGGCCGCTAAAACGGCATGCACGCCCCTTTTCAGCGCGATTACTTTAAATGAATTAACCCCCCCCCCCAATCCCCCACCCCCACCACACAGACCCCAATTTATCTCCCTTGTAAAATAGAATGGCAGAAAAAAGGACCAGGCATATCCATTTCCACATAACGCAAACACACCTCTGCGATATAGCGGATTGTTTTCCAATCTCCAAACAGGCTAAACTCTGTGAAATATTAATTATTTATACTGCAAACATAGGTTGTGGGTGATCGTTAGAACCGCCTAATTTGGGCGGTTCTAACGAGTACCCACAACCTGCGTCTTGGAGCAGAATGTATAGTCCGTAAACCCCAGTTTTCTATATATATAGTGGGGTTTAGGCGGTGTTCACTTCATATACTTGTTAACGTGATGGTATTTATGGGCACAGGCTCGTTAGTGTTTTTCTATAGCAACAAGTCCGTGAAATGAACACCCCCTAAACCCCCAATCATCACGTGAACAAATCCGTGAAATGAACACCCCCTTACACCCCACTTTGTATGGAGAAAACTGACGTTTACGGGGGTATACCTTATTTTTCTTATTTTTACTCCAAGACATAGGTTGTGGGTACTCGTTAGAACCGCCTCAATGAGGCGGTTCTAACGAGCACTCACAACCTTTGTTTGCAGTATAAATAAGAAAAATATCATGGACTTTCATCTGAAAAGTAGCCATTTTGGAAATGTGAAAAATGTACTAATGACTATGTCGCACGGGTGTGTAAGCGTAATGATATTTAGAGAAAACTGGGGTTTACGGGGGTATACATTATTTTTCTTAATTCTGCTCTAAGACAACGAGGTGGTTCTTACGATCACCCACAACCTATGTTTGCAGTATAAATAAGAAAAAAATATCAGGGCTTTTCATCAGAAAAGTAGCCATTTTGGAGATGTGAGAAAATGCACAATGTCGCACGGGTTATCGTAATGTGATCTAACCGATCCTGACACAACAAAACTCCCATTTACCCAAAGGTTGATCTAGAATTATAGTTTCGGCACCCGCCCATCGGGACTTGAAGAACTATATGGGCTGCCTGATGCTTCCACGCAGAGCTGAAACCTACTCCAACACGAGTACTGGTAAACCGCTCAGAGGATCTAAGCCTGCCTTGGCAAAGCGGTGCGAGTCGGCCCGCCCATGCTTATAAACCCTATCGGTTTCATTGGGCGGCAGGGCTTGAGATGTCATTTCATCTCAATGCCGGGTAAAAGACCCACAAAAAATCGGAAGCAACGTCTCCAAAATGACCTTTACAGTGTTGACGGGGACGTTAAACCTCAAATAAAAAAAAACCCAAAGAATTATAGTTTGGACGTAGATTTATCAATCAAAAGTGAAGACCTACCATGTTGACGAACTCCGAGATATGAAGCTGGTTCCCAGCAAGCACTCAACGCTGAACTAACGTTGAAACAACGTTGAAAACGTTGTTTCAACGTTCGTTCCACGTTGAGTCAAGGCTTTGTGCCTGCAGGGTTACCCCTAATCCCGCAGAAAATAAACAAAAATAAACAATGACAATTTAAAACGAAAAAAGTCATATTTTGTGAGCCGCAGTCCTCTAGACAAGTAGAATTTTTACTTGATTTGCAGAAAATATAATGGATTGATAAGCAGGGCAATCAGAAAGTAAGGGGACATCTTTTGCAATATACAAGTTCAGGGTTCTGTTGTTCAAAACTAACGACGTCGTTAGTTAACGTATCGTTAAATCTTTGATCATGCATTATGGCAAATCATTACGATATAACACCCGTGCGACATAGTGCACATTTCACATCTCCAAAATCGCTACTTTTCTGATGAAAATCCGTGATATTTTTTCTTATAAATGCTCAAAACATAGGTTGTAGGTGCACGTTAGAACCGCTTCATTGAGGCGGTTCTAACGAGTACCCACAACCTATGTCTTGGAGGAGAAATAAGAAAAATAATGAATACTCCCGTAAACCCTAGTTTTCTCTATATATAAGGTGGGGTTTAGGGGGTCTTCATTTCATGGACTTGTTCACGTGATGTGTGCTACTATTTTTGCCGAAAAAAATGGAAGCTGCTCGCATTTTTTCAGCAAAAATACCAAATTTTAAATATTAAACTTGCTAGAACAGTTAACAATATGACCACTAACGAGCTCGTTAAGCTAACGATGCTTTGAACAACTGGCCCCACGTCTCCTCCAGCGGGGCACTAGCGCCGCACTTTAGCCGGATATCTGAAATGTTTTTATGTAATAAATAGTTTCTTTGTCTTGAAAAGTCAGCATGTTCTTACGTTTCAAAAAATCGTTTTTAGCCAACTCACGAAAAAATGGCCTAGTAGGTAAGAGCTCTGACTCATTGTAAACTAGTGGACTCTTCCATTGCTATATGTTATTTTGGCAAGTCCATTTGTCATAAAAGTGGTGTCAGGATCCTTTTTTCGTTTTTATTCTATTTCTGACGGAAAATTATGTTAGCAAATAGTGCAGGGGCCCGCACTGTTAGCCAAGGTACCCCTTTAGGGGTTTCCCGTATGCAATGGGTTACTCACCAAGTCTTTCTTCGCTGTGGGTGGGTCATATATGAGAAGCCACTTGAAGTTCTGCAATGGACGGAAGGTCAGGTGGTATTTCTCCGGGAACTCTGGTTTTCGCCAAACAGGCTCGATATAGGTGAACCCAAAGCTCGGACGCATTGTCTTGAAATTCAAAGTTTGAACCCGGCAGCTAATATCTGGGTGATAACTGTTGCATAATTGTTTTATCGTTATGAACGCAAATCGACGCTAAAGTACAACCTATACAAATCAATACAAAAGACTTATTCACGCAATATGGCAAGTAATATGATATTATGATTCAAACAATACATAATACATATAATGCAGGTTCAAAAAAGTATTGGAGAAACCGATATTCGATCCTCGTCGCAAGAAGGCAAGATGGGTACGACAAGCGCTGTAATCCGACGGGTCTCCGTGGATTATTAGGTCTCTCTCTCTCTCTGGTGTTGGTTCAACGGAAGGTCGGGTGTTTTATTTCCCTGTGTGCATGTACTTCTGAGGAAATTTAAAGGGCCGTACAACACATTATGATGACTCACCCGTGCGACATAGTGCATTTTACATGTCTCAAAAATGGCTACTTTTCTGATAAAATCTGTGATATTTTCTTACAAATGCTCAAAACATAGGTTGTGTGTGCTCGTTAGAACCGGTTCTAACGAGTACTCACAACCTATGTCTTGGAGCAGAAATATACCCCATATTTCTCTATATGAAGTGGGGTTTAGGGGGTCTTCATTTCACGGACGTGTACACGTGATGAAACCCAAAAACCGCAGGCTTAAACCTTAATGCTTAGTCTGACACGCCCCTTGCGCATACAGAAGGTCAAATAATCTTGAAAGGGCCGTAAAACAAACCCAAAACCCAAAACCGTAAGGCTAAAACCTACATGCTTTGAGACGCCCCTTGCGCATACGGCAAATATGCATGTTTATATTCTATTCAAGCAGCGAACTACAAAGGCGCTGATTAGACTGCGCGGATGCGCAGGCTGATCCGCGCCTTTGTTGTTCGCATGTGAAATCAGACGGGTCTTCTTCTTACGATGCGACCTAAATATATACCTCATCACGAGAAAACAAGTCTTGTGGTTTTGCGACCAGGGACAATATAGGCATTTCGAAAAACAACAAACAAACAAACAGTCATAGTGTTATTTTGTGTGTTTGAGTTGAGGTTTTACGTCCACGTCAACACTATTAAGGTCATTCTGGAGACGTTGCTCCCGATTTTGTGTGACCTTTACCCGACATTGAGATGAAATGACATCTCAAGTCCTACTGCTAGGGTTTAAGGTGACTTGCAGGCAGGCTTAGACCAAAGCTGTTTACCAGTACTCAAGTTCGGTCAGTTTCAGCTCTGCGCGGAAGCACCGTGCAGCCCAATCTATTTCACCAGACCCCGATGGGCGTCATAATGTTATATAAAGAAACAAACAACGAACACAAAGTTCACAGTGTTGGTCAGACTGTGGGGATGTGCACCTTCATTTCTCGCGAAAGGCCCAAACAGGTTTTCTGAAGACGTGGCCCATATCATATTCATGCAATATCATGATTTCTTGCATATCCGTTATGTGCGCTTTTTAATGACAGATTCATTCTGTCATTTCTAGCTGTCCTGCGTGTTGTAAAGTAGTTCCGGCTTTCTTACGACTTTCTTCCGGCTTTGACCGCCAAAGAAATATGAGTCCGCACAAAAATGTAGTCCGGTTAGGCGCAGTTATCAAAATTGTACAGCCTATAATCGCAATACAAACTCTTGAAGCAGACGACTTAACATTTTATCTTACCTTTCAGAGAATAGATTCAGCATTTCATTTGAATCAGCTGCATCATGCGAGACTTTATACCTAGATCAATGCGGCACCTGCTCAGACGTCTGCTCAGGTTTTACACTGTTTTCTAACAGTGCTGTCAATATTTAATCCTTAAAGACCAGCCGGTCAGCTGCAGACCAGAATATTAATAGGTTTTCCGACATTCGAGGTCAAGTTTAGGTCAGTTACAACTAGGTGTATATCAGACTTTGCGAGAAAGGCTGTCCCTTTCAACCCCGGAATATGGTACAGATACCTATGCAAACAGTGTAGGTCCTGTGATATAATTCTAGGTGCCATATTTAGCAGAATGGACGAGCCCAACTTCATTGATGGAAGAGTACACTCCAGAAACTCAAGGCAGTGAATAAATCAAAGCACTGACAACCCTCATGCCGATTGTCTCTAAATGCAGGCTGGTCATGAACGAGGACTTGGACTGATCCGTTTAAACTTAACGGATGTTAGTAACTGATGCAAAAAATGTAGAACAAGATCAGCATCGTATTCTGTGGCGTTTGATCTTAGTCTACATTGTTTGCCAGATCGAACAGTTTATTCAAGTGCAGATTTTACAGATAACACTTACATGTACCCAAGACTGACAAACGACCCGGCTATGTTTGGGTTGATTGTTTGGCATTCGACCCGAAGTTACTAATAAAAAAGCGATTCAGAGCTAACGTCTACGTGACTATCACTGACTTCTCAGAATAACCTTTTTCTTGCAGAAAATAGCCGCAGTGAGATCAGGGTATTCCATAAGACTGAAGAGGGTCATCCTGGAATCATAAGGTGAGCTTGGCAAACAGTGTTAACCAAGTTCGGACGCTGCAGAACGCGCTTCTTATCAAAATCTTCACTATTTGTTTGGAATTTCAGAGTTAAATTAAACAGTTTAAATCTCAGCCCAGGACTTTTACCCCAACCTACATCCCACTAACACTTTCGGTGCTTTAATTTTGAAACCAAACGATTGCATGATTACAACACGCTTAGGCGCCATGTCCTTAAGCTAAAAAGGTTAAATCAATCAACCGTGACGTATATTTACCTGTCCGGCCACGATCCTGTGTTTTGTTTTGTTTGATTTGAGGTTTAACGTCCCCGTCAACACTGTATAGGTCATTTTGGAGACGTTGCTTCCAATTTTGTGGGACTTTTACCCGACACTGATATGAAATGACATCTCAAGCCCTGCCGCCCAATGGAACCAATAGGGTTTATATGCATGGACGGTCCGACTCGCACCTCTTTGCCTGGGCAGGCTTAGATCCTCTAAGCAGATTACCAGTACTCGTGTGCGGGTCGGTTTCAGCTCTGCGTGGAATCATCATGCAGCCCATCTATTTCTTTAAGCCGTGAAGGGCGGGGGCCAACGATCCTGTGTACCACCTTCACACCAGTACTGATAGAAACCACATGTTCAGGATCAAACTTTTGATGTGTGATGTAAGGTCGTACCTAGAAAAGAAGAAATTGTATTTTGTTCTCAAAAAGCATCAAGTGAGAACGTATTGCAACATTTTTCATTAAACCCTGGACAGTTAGAGTGAGTGAGAGTTTGAGTTTTACGTCCCACCAACAGCTAAGGTCATACGGAGACGATACCTCGGTTAAAAGACACATCCGAAAGTCTGGAGAAGTCCTGCGATCCCTGGTTTACAAGGCGAGTAGCATAACCACTACACCACGGCGGCTTCTAATGGACAGTTAGAAGCTGGTAATATATCGAATGGCGTTGACTCTGATTTTGGGTGCCACATGCGTGTGATCTATTTGTCTGTTGGAGCGACATCTTACTATCAACAGAAGACGCTAGTGGACGTCGACGTAGCGGAAGACCGACGTCAGTACGTCAAGATCAATTCATCCGACAGACGCATATGCGAAGCAGATTTCCGCCGGCATCTGCTATACTGTGCCTGTAGATAAAGGGTTTCAACTACCGACTAATAAGCACTGACACTGTTCGTCGCCCTTATGCGATGCACTTTTGAGAGCTAGACGCCCCTGTCGTGACCAAAATTAAGACGTCGACACAGTACGGAACACTTACGCTGGTGCATGAAATACGTACATGTATATTGGCGTCTAAGCGACTCGCGTGATATGCGTTTCAGTGACACATCGCACTTCAGCGTGAATCATGCCGATTGTCGTTTCGGGATGTTTCGACATATAGGTGTAAGGTATGCCGAGGCGACGCGTTCGTAATAGAGCATGACATATCGGATGGAATTTAAGCGAAATGGTATGTCGAGCTATTGCATGTAGCTAGCGACATTAAGAACATTCAAGATCATGGCCGAGACGTTAACTGAACAGAGAGACGTTACATCAAATCAAGTGCGTCGGCCTCTCGTGGTTCCATTTATTTGTTTACGCTCAGAATCCGGGATATCTAATCTAGCAGGATTACGCGGGGGTTTATAGTGCTATTCTAACTCAAAAATGACTTCAAGCCAATGGAATTCATGTACTGGACTGACCAGCCTTTCTCCTCCGATCTCTTTGTGAAAAATAGAGTATCTTTTGGGGGGAGGTATCAACAACCGACCAGACAAAAATGTTACTAATTGACAGTAGTATTGTTAAAACTTGCATTTTAATGTGTGGTTTTGAAAACGTAAATAGTTTCTTTCCAAAATTTGAAACATTGAATGGCATTTCATGATACCAACGGTGTATAGACATCTGCAAACATATCATACAATGGAATTTGCAGAACTACTTTTCTAAATTTTAAGATCTTTTTAGAAAGGTTGTCTGTAGGTTTTCACAGTGTTTTGATTTTCTCATAGAATCTGTCATTTCAGTGCCTTTTGGCGCTTTGATTTTCAAAGTTTTTAAACGACCTTGGGAGTTGTCTGAGAAATAAGACATCTTATACAATATAACAGTACAGAACATATCCGGGTTTTATTTAGAGTCTGGTCTATCAGCATGCACATATAATAATTTGACAGGGTCATGATACAAAATGTAAACGGTTGCCAACATCTGGCATAGTCCCTCCGCGCGAACATGACTGAAGAAAAAGTACAGACATTGCGAACCACGTACCTTCAGATCATTATTATTGGTTTAATCAGATTTAATCTTTTCGAAATTTGACATATATAGTCCACAGAAAATAATATAATTTTTAATTGACTATCCTGTATTGATGGGAGGTCATCCGTATTAGCACCAGGTCAACCAATAATAACTGAGGTCAACTGAGGTCAAAAAATGAATAATCATGTTTTTATTTAATTGTGTCAATAAATAAAATTGTCATTAATCAAGTAATTTCGTGTTGACCCAGTTACAGGTCCTCGGTCAGCTGCATTGGCCCTCGGCCTTCGACCTCGGGCCAAGCAGCAGACCTCGGACCTGTACCACGAAATTACTTGATTAATGACAATTTTGTTAATTGACACCATTAACTATATGATTATTGACGTCAGTGTTAATACGGATGACCTCCGAACAATGCAGGATAGTCAATTAATAAATAGCATACTATAAGGATTAATACGAAAGCTACAAGTAGCTTAAAAAGTTCTAAAGGAGGATGCATAGAATGTACGAATTCATTTAAATTAATACATATGTTTTACTTTATACATAGCAGTGAAACCAATGTACATCTGCAACAAATGAAAATGACATTTTCACATTCTGAAAAGATATGATATTTTCACATTGTTAAAAAGTAACATGACTATGTAATTAAAAACAGCAGAAGCCCGACGACTTATTTTGTTTTGCTTTTCGTATATCACGAAAACACGCCTATATAATTTTGACCCACTTGAACCCCAGTTTTATAAAACTGTGGTTTACAGGGGTAAAATTAAGGCGTAACTATACCAAATTTAGTGACACAGAGGCCTTTCTGATATTTAATCTTCATCAGTTATCTCAACCCCAAAGTTTTGAAACCGAAACAGATGTTGGACAAGACCCGGCAAACACACAGCACATCCCCCCCCCCACCCCCGAGCACACACCGACCGAAATTATTTTTTCTTATTTCTGATTTAAGATATAGAATGTGGGTAGTCGTTAGAACCGCCTCAATGAGGCGGTGTTAACGGGCACCCACAATCCATGATTTGAGTGAAATTATACATAATGGCATTATGGCATCACGTGAACAAGTCCGTGAAATGAACACCCCCTTACACCCCACTTTATATAGAGAAAACTGGGGTTTACGGGGGTAAACATTATTTTTCTTATTTTTACTGCAATACATAGGTTGTGGGTACTCGTTAGAACCGCCTCAATGAGGCGGTTCTAACGAGCAACCACAACCTATGTTTGCAGTTTAAATAAGAAAGATATCATGGATTTTCATCCGAAAAGTAGCCATTTTGGAGATGTGAAAAAATGCACTATGTCTTACGGGTGTGTTATCGTTATGGTCAGGTTTTTACATTACCATAACACACCCGAGCGACATAGTGTATTTTTCCCATCTCCAAAATGGCCACATTTCTGATGAAAATCCGTGATATTTTTCTTATTTATACTGCAAACATAGGATATGGGTGCTCGTTAGAACCGCCTCAATGAGGCGGTTCTAACGAGTACCCACAACCTATATCTTGGAGCAGAAATAAGCAAAATAATAAATACCCCCCGAAAACCCCAGTTTTCTCTATATAAAGTGGGGTTTGGGGTGGTGTTCAATTCACGGACTTCATCACGTGATGGTTCAGTGTTGCCGGTTCCAAAACTTTACTGAAAAACACGTAGAAGTTCAGCCACCAAAGCTACCACCTGCATATGTAACAATGGTCTACTGGAAAAAGCATGGCACTTTGGAAACAGGTTAACAAAACGCTTTGCGTATACATGTATGTCGTATAAAATGCTATTTTCAAACCAACGTTTGGTCATTTATGAAGTCACAGGTGTATATACCGAGAGCGTATCTCTAATGAGGCAACATGCAAAATATGGAAACATTCCTCTGTATAATAAAGAAGATACAACACTTTGAAGCGGCCCCACCCATCGGGGCTTGAAGAAATAGATGGGCTGCATGATGCTTCCACGCAGAGCTGAATCCGGCCCGCACACTAGTACTGGTAAACCGCTTAAAGGATCTAAGCCTGTCCAGGAACCGCGGTGCGAGCCGGACCGTCCATGCTCATAAACCCTACAACCTATGTTGCGGGAATACATGAGAGAAGTATCACAAACACTCGTTAGAACCGCCTCAATGGGCGGTTTTAAAGAGCACACACAACCTATGTATATAAGAGAAGTATCAATTTTTCATCAGAAAAGTTACTATTTTGGAGATATGAAAGAATGCACTGTGCCACACGGTGATATCATGTGGGCAATTCAAAGAACAACCAGCGAATACTCAGGCCTGGCTTGTGTGATGGCCAGGTTATGTATTCGTTGGTTCTTATGTATGTTATGACGTAAGCTGGCTCAGATGTCACGAAAATTTAACTTTTTTTGCAGGCCAAATATGTACAACAGATACTCAAACCTCACCAGCCGTAGCCGGTATCATTTTTTACCTAGTTACGGTTACTATGACGACAGCTTCGTAGACTATCGGCAGCCAAGTACTTGTGATGAATACTTATACGGCGGTGGTGATTATAAGTTGTTCTGGGATAGAGATGATTTTAGGTAACACATATTGTATGATACGTTATCAGTTACCCCCTGTATATATTGCATTGTATCGCATTGACCTGATAATGATATGCTATCTAAGGACAAGTGAGCTTTATCACGTCAACGTGACATTGTACTTTTATGAATGAACCGGACTACTGGAAAATGACAAAATTTTTATTGTAACTTGGAAAAATGGCAATATTACTTGAAAAAAAAATCATAGGAAAAACATGATCAGCTGATACTAAATATATCGACCACCAGAATGCTTGGACGCACTGACGACCATCAATAACTGACCGTAAATTGCTAAATAAACATCTAAGGTCATACGGAGACGGGACCTCCGTTTAAAGACTTATCCGAAAGTCTTGAGAGGTCCGGGATCGATCCTGCAATCCCTGGTTTATCAGGCGAGTAGCATAACCACTAAACCACAGAGGCCTCTACAGGGGAGTCGGATCCATATATTTTGCAGCCATTTTGAAAGCGTGACGTAAAAACGTGACACACAAACGGATCAGTGGGGAGTTTCAAAGCTTACGTAAACCATACACACCACTACTAAGCCCAAAAAACTTTTCTGTGTATTCTTCCTAATTTAGTGGATAATCAGTTTATCCTGCAACCACTTCAATCAAATCAGTACCGGAGGACACTTTTCTTTCGTGGAGATTGATCATGAAATCTTTTATACGGTCATTCTCTCCCTTCCGCTGATTCAAGAAGGGCAGTTGACAGTTTCTGGCGAAAGAATGTGCACTGTACTGGGCAACCGCTTAGGTATAAGCCTGCCCAGGAAAAGTGTGGACAGGTAAACTGGCCGGCTCAAAAATAACCTAAAAATTAATTGTGTTGACTGAGCCGTTAAACTCCAATACAAATAAAAAAACGGAGGACACTTAATAAAGTTGGCCACCATCCAACGCTACTAGCCTTGGTTTATTCTGACTATTCTGCTTGGCAGGCCAGGTCGACACAATCAATTTCAACTCGACAATCGACTTCAATGTTTTCTAAACATGTGTCTAAGTACACATACGATGTATGTTTGTCTGTTTTTTCTGGAACAAAATACATTTGAAACATAAAATCGTGTAAAAGAAAAACTAGGTAGAAGGTCAGGGCAGAAATATGAAAAATGATGTCTACCCCTGTAAGCCCCAGCTTTTGTATATGAAAGTGGGGTTTAAGGGGACCAAAGTTATACAGGCGTGTTTTCGTGACTTAAGTTGAAAATGAACTCGCATCCAAGGAACCGGACATGGAAATCATTTGCCTTCTTTGTGATGGTAAAAGCAACGGGCCTCCGTGGCATTGTGGATAAGAGCGCCGAATCTTAATCATTAGGTCTCTCGCCGCTGTGGGTTCGAGCCTAGCTCAGGTCACATGTGAGATGCCAAGTTCTGCAACGGAAGGTTAGGTTTTTTCTCCGGGAACACCGATTTTCGCCCGCCGCTGATTAACGATCGGCTCGAAATGAGTAACACAATATTGAAAGAGCCGTAAAACCAAAACGTAAAACAAACCTAGGCGAGGCGTAGCAAATTATTTCCTTTACATTACGATAACACGTCTATACAAATAACCGACAAAAAAAACCCCGAAAATTTTAAGAATTAAAATGTGATATTTTTCATATTTCTGCTCAAAATTGAGGTTACACGTTAGTACCGCGGTACCGCCCCATCGACATTTTTCGATGCCTCGGTACGTGTGACCTTACTCCCACACCTTGCCTCGAATGGAAAAGCCTGCGACCAGTGCGGTAAAGTGCAAACGTAATGTTTAAAAGTTAAAATATCCATAACTTACTTGTTCTATTCTAATTTTTGCTTAGGGACTAAGAAACTAGTATGGGAGTAGGGGCGTGCTGTTTGTACATTGGTTTCTGCCACACGTCGCTCGGTCAAGACCCTTTTAACGTTGAATTTATAAATTTATGGATATGTTTTAACTTCAGTTTGTATCAATTTATCAACAATGCATACATGCTCATATATATGGTACAAAGAGGATCATATTTTAGACTGGCACGCGTGCCAAATATGTTATCCTCTTGAAAGAAATGTATTATTATTATGAATAAGAAAAATAAGGTTTACCCCTGTAAGCCCCAGTTTTACTATATAAAAGTTGGGTTGTAGGGAATCAGAATTATATTGGCTTGTTTTCCTGCATAAATATTTTTTACAGGGTTTGTTTATTTTGACGTATTACGACCCCATCAACAATGTTTAGGTCATTCTGTAGACGTTGCTTCGGCTCTTGTGGGACTTTTACCCGGCATTAAGATATAATGACATCTCAACCCTACCGCCAAAAGAAACCTCTAGGGTATAAGGGTCGATCCGACTCACGCCACTTTGTCTGGACCATCTTAGACCATCTAAGCGGTTTACCAGTAGAACAATGTCGGGTTAAAGTCCCACAAAATTGGAAGTATCGTCTCCTTTATGACCTAAATAGTGTTGACGGGGAATTTACTCTCAATTCTAACAAATTACCAGTATTATAGTTTAGTTGGTTTCAGCTCTGCGCGAAAGCAGCCCAATCTATTTCGGCAAGCCCCGATAGGCGAGGGCGCTATTTCAAGTCTGAAAACGGCCCCTGCCCATCGGGGCTTGAAGAAATATATGGGCTGCATGATGCTTCCACGCAGAGCTGAAACCGACTCGCACACGAGTATTGGTAAACAGCTTAGAGGATCTAAGCCTGCCCAGGCAAAGCGGTGCGAGTCGGCCCGTTCATGCTTAGGGACCATATTGGTTTCATTGGGCGCCAGGGCTTGAGATATCATTTCATCTCAATGTCGGGTAAAAGTCCAACAAAATTGGAAGCAACGTCTCCAAAATGACCTTTACAGTGTTGACAGGGACGTTAAACCTCAAATCAAACAAACAAACATCAAGTCTGAAAAAGGGCTTAATACACTTATTAACGTGATGTCGCGTTATACAAAGGACCCGCGTTATAACGACAGTATTTGTTGTATTATTGTGCCGTTATAATGAATTTGCCGTTATAAAAAATCCCAGTTAGGATTATGATATAAAAATTCTTTCCGACAGCATTACTCCGAGAAACAAATGTTATAGACATTTGTTAGAATCGCCTCAATGAGGCGATTCTAACAAATGTCTATATTATTTGTTTCTTGGAGTATTAAAGTACAAGAATCTTTTATGATTCTATTTGGGCATTTCCATCCAGAGTGAAGAGAAATCGCGGCTAAACCTTGAGCTAAGAATTCGTTCCATTGAAATTGTCGTTATAACGAGTTGTGCCGAATGTCGGTATAACGCGGGTCCTCTGTACTCCATTTTTCTACTTTCAGCCGGTACAGGGGAAGAACTCGAGCTAGAAAGCCACTTCCGGCTCTACCAGGTAATCACGTGGTACAGCCAAACTTCAACAACACGAACACGATGTTCCATTTACATGTACAATGGTTAAATCGAATTAAGGGGAATGGGAACACTTTCAGGGGTGGCAACTCCTGCAAAAGTGTTTTTGTCTCCCATGTCAATAGGGGTCAACTCTAAAAGGAAAGAATTTGCTCCTCAGGAGCAAATTCTTTCCTTAAAGAGTAGACCCCTCTTTCAGTGGAAGAGGGCTTATAGAAAAGCGAACAGGACATCCCGAAAGTTGTCTCCCTTTGAAAAATGGCGGAAAAATTTGCCAGGTGTTCACATTCCCCTTAATTACTCAGTCCCTAGTGAATTCTTCCATTTTCTCCAGATATCCGTAAATTCGGATATTTAAGGAATTGATACACATTCGGAGGGTGTGTGAGTGGGGGGGGGGGGGGGCGGTGCAACTCCTGCAAAAGCATTTTCGTCTCCCATTTCGATAGGGGTCAATGCGAAAAGGAAAGAATTTGCTCCTTGGGAGCAAATTCTTTTCTTTAAGAGTAGACGCCTTTTTCCATGGAACAGGGTTGGGAGGCCTTCATGCGGACTGAACGAATTATTTGTCTAAATCGCGATGGAAGTAAGGGCGAGGATTGTGGCCACGTAAAATCAATTTAAGTCCCCCAGTGGAAATCTTTCCACTTACCGTTCCTAGGCGGTTCTTCTTTGGCGATTTATTTATGTTGTTGTTTGTTACTTACTGTGTGTATCACTTGTGTCTTTTTATTTTGGATGGCCATATGGCCATTTTGTGGGAAAGTAACTGTCCTTATGGCCTTCCTTTGTTTAGGTTTCCATTATCGTCTGGTCGCTTAATGTTTGTGTTTCTTTCCCTTTGGTGTCTTTGATCGGTGGAGTAAGTTAATTGTATCGATTCCTGATCTTTGTTTTACTTTTCCTTTTTATAAACAAGCGGACAGGAAGTCCGGAAAGTCCCGAAAGTTGTCTCCCTTTGAAAAATGGCGGGAAGATTTCCTGGTGTAGCCATTCCCCTAAGAATACCTAAGAATGGATTTCCTGATTACACTTTAAAAGTTATGTTGTGTGCACTCACAAGAATCGCCTCAATGAGGCAAATATAAAAGAATACACATATCGTTATTTATAGAAGATCGTTCAGATATTCATCACGAAAACACGTCCATATAATTTTGACCCCATTAACCCCACTTTTATATAGTAAAACTGGGGTTTTACAGGGCTAAACCTTATTTTTCTGCTCTAAAATATAGATTGTGGGTACTCGTTAGAACCGCCTCATTGAGGCGGTTCTAACGAGTACCCACAATCTAGATTTTGAGCACAAATAAGAAAAATATCACTTTTTTTTTTTCATTTTAAAATTTTCGTTTTTTTCGACGGTAGTTTACAATGTATTTGTATAGGCGTGTTTTCGTAATGTAACCTCAGTAGTTCAAACTATATCCAATTTCTCATGTCGAGTTAATGAAGTTTGACAGTATAACATTATTTTTACATACCGGTGGCCAGTTGTTCAAAACATGTGACGTCGTTAGTTAACATATCTTTAAAATTGATCATTTAATACGGCAAATATGCTAACATTTTGGCTGAAAAATTGTGAGCAGCTTTGTCATATGAAAAAGCTGCTCACATATTTTCAGCAAAAATATCACAAGTTTAGATATTGTACTTGATAAGCTAACGAGGCTTTGAACAACTGGGCCCCGAAGAATATTTCTAGGATTTTCAGTGGGCATGGCATATAGGAGTTGTTGATCCTGAGAAAGGCGCCGAGGCAGCCAAACTACTGAGGGGCTAACCAAGATGCCCTTTCAGGAAAAGACCACCCATATCACTCGTTTATTATTAATAATGATAATGATATTAACCCATTTAGTACCAGAAACCCCAAAACGGGTACCCTGGCAAACAGTGCAGGCACAGATCAGACGCCGCAGAACGCGGCGTCTGATCAGGCCTCCACTGTTTGCTAAAAGATCAGTCATTTTCCAAATAAATTTTGATGAAAACACAACCTGACGCCCCTAAATTTTAAAATGAACTCCTGCTATATATAAGGAGGAAGATTCCATTTGGTACAAAAAGGGTTAATAATAATAGTTTCAATGTCAGCAAGATATTATATGCCTATCGAGTGGCCTTTTCACGAGAATCTACCATTAGTAGGAAAAAGAACCATGAAAAACAACAACAACCAGAAAACAGACTATAGCTTGACGAGACCTCAATTTTCCAATACCTGTTTCTTAGGCTTGTCGCTGGGGCATCAAATGGTGGATGAACCCTTCCATTTACATTAAGGGAGATTCTCTAGTAATGACTTCGTCAGATTTTCATCTTTTCTCAGACGCCAGCCATTGGGACTGGGGCTCATTTGGAACCCCTTGGACTTGAGGTTCAATGTTTGTGGGACACTGCTTCCCAAGACCTTCACATCAACATTTGGGGTAACTTGCCGTATCCAGAGTACTCCATCAGTTTCAATCAGCTCTTCAGAATTCATGTGTAATGGTAGCTTCAGACAAAACGTCAGTTGTTGCTTACCTAAAGAAACAGGGGTGAGGGGGTGTGCGGCACACACTCCCTCCCTATGCATGCTGGTATGGGAATTCCTTTACTTAGTGTCAGCACCACCATATTGTCCTTCAGGTCAGACATATCCTAGGAGAACTGAACTTTCTGGTCGACAATTAATCTTGCCAAGACCTCATTCTCCCCACGGAATGGTCTCTCAATCGAGAGATTGTTCAACGGATATTCAATCTTTGGGGCTGTCCACAGTTTGACCTGTTTGCCACCAGATTGAACCATATTCTTCTCCTGTTCGTGTCTCAAGTTCTGGACAACAGCGCCTGTGCAGTGGACGCTATGTCACTGGAGTGGAAGAATCTAACCACATACGCCTTCCCTTCATTCAAACTGGTTCCTCTGGTTCTAAACAAGATCAAAGAATTCAACAGCTGGTTTATTCTTATCAGTTTTCAGTCATTCTGACTCATTTATTTAGAGATTTTCCGATAGAACCTCCGGTCAGTCCGGACCTTGTATCTCAATACCAGGGCCAAGTGCTTCCTCCTAATCCATCAGTGGATGTTGTTAGGAATCAAATCAGAGGAAGACTACTGTCTGAGATCGCTACCCAATATATCTCCCATTCTCGCAGAGAATCTATATTCAAAAGAGAAGTGGAAGCAATGATAAAAATAGAAGTGGAGGCAATGATAAGGAATCGATACAATCAACCCACTGCTCCCATCAGAGTCTATTCTGCGAGATGGAAGATTTTCTCGGGTTGGTGTCAGCGAAAGGAAATTAATCCTACCAATCGCTCTTTAACCAATTTAGTAGACTTAATCCTGCTACACCTTTGATACCCTTCAGCTATCTATTGCTTCTATTAAGGGTTACCGTTCCACAATTTCTATCACACTTAAGTTTTCGGAAGCTGATGTACTGCTGACCCAATTATCTAGGACCTTATTTAAGGTTTCGCCCTGTGGAGGCCAGTTACCAGATCTCTTACACCCAAATGGAATCTCACCTGTGCGCTTTGGTCTCTGATTAAAGCTCCTTATGAGCCTTTTAACCCTTGTCCTGTTGAGCCTGGATATGTCTTATCCTTCAAACAATGTAGATCAGATAAGATGGCTTCTGCATCTGACCAGGATATTCATTGTTTGCCATTCAGTTTATGGATTTGTTGCAATGATTTGCATCAACTAATCTGATTGGTTCATAATCAGCAGTGGGTGTGGCGTATATAAATATTCAGCAGGTCAAGGGTTAAGTCAGCCAGTCTCAAACATGTCACTCTTAATGCGGTTTGTCTTCTTTCATCTCTTCGGCTAGAAGAAGAAGTGAGATTCATGCTCTGTCATTTGAGGAAGGTTATTTTCGGTATGATCGTCATTCAGATTCCATAACCTTGGTTTGTGGCCAAAAATCAACTTCCTGAGTCTTTACCAGAACATATTATCATACCAGGTTTCACTCAGTCTTATGGTTCTGATTCAGATGGCAGACTTCGATGCCCAGTTAGATCTATTCGGGCTTATTTAGACAGAGTAAAATCAAATAGATCTGGTAGAAAAATACTTTTCCTGCCCTTATATTTCGCCTTCGCCAATATCAAGCTGGATTTGCCATCACGAAAACATGCCTATACAATTTTGACCCCATTGAACCCCACTTTTATAAAGTAAAACGGGGGTTTCCGGGGGTATACCTTATTTTTCTTATTTATGCTCTAAAATATAGATCTTGGGTACTCATTAGAGCCGCCTCGATGAGGCGGTTCTAACGAGTGTCCACAATCTATATTTTGAGCAGAAATAAGAAAAATATTACAATTTTTCATCATAAAATTGTCATTTTTACGGCGATAAAGGTGGCAATGTATTTGAATAGGCGTGTTTGCGTAATGGAAATTGTCAGGTCTGCTTACTCTGATTTATCATACACAGTCCTGGCTTTCATTATGAATATCTCAGCTCATGAAGTTAGAGCCTTATCTTCATCCTTGGCCTATTGGAATTCGGTTACCATTGATGAAGTTGTTAGGACCGCATATTGGCGTACTAAGAGTACTTTCTCTTTATTTTTTCTCAGAGCTTTGGCCCAAATCAAACAAGATACATCTTCTTTGGGTACAATTGTGGCTGCACAGTCAATTATTGGCAGCCCTTGCTCTGTATCTTAAGTCTCTTTTAATTCTTTACGCCTGCTTGAATCCGGTTTGAAGTTTTTTTTTTATTCCCGGGTCTTATACTTGTACAATAAATGGTTATTGGATTTCGACCCGCATATGCTAAAACAAGGTTAGCAGCTCATATTTTTTCAGCAGAAATACCAAACTTTTAGATATTACACTTGCTCGAACATTTAGCAATATGACCACTAACGAGCTAGTTAAGCTAACGATGCTTTGAACAGCTGGACCCTGTACTATAACCACGCCTATATAATTTTGACCACCTTGAACCCCACTTTTATATAGTAAAACTGTGATTTACAGGGGTAAACTTTATTTTCCTTATTTTTGCTCTAAAATATAGATTGTGGGTACTCGTTAGAACCGCCTCGATGAGGCGGTTCTAACGTATACCCACAATCTATATTTTGAGCAGAAATAAGAAAAAAATCACAATTTTTCATCTTTTGGAGGTAAAGATTAGTGTATTTGTATGGGCATGTTTTCATAATGTGAACAGTCCTAAGGTTGCTCTATTACTTTTACACTGACTACCGTGTCTTTACAAGTATTAATTCAGTTAAAGCCTCATTTTCGCTTTTTACGACTCCATAGATGAAAACATGCTGACCTTATATTTACAGAGGCGCCAAAAGAGGAAGCAGCCAAAGTCTTGAAAGTTGAAAAGGTGAACGTGCATCCAAAAGCGAATGCTAAAAGGCACCACACCATCAAATTCGAATGTGTGCGCAATGGGCAGCCGGTCGTGAGAAGAGGCCAAACCATGAAAGTTACTGTCACCTTTGACAGGGAGTATGAAGTTGACAAGAGCGACGCCAAAATCGAATTTTTCACAGGTCAGAATCTTTTCGTGCAAGTCACCTCATAAATACTGTGGAGTGGTTCATCGTTTTTCGAAGAAGTTGATGGGGCATATTGGTTCTGTCTTGTCCGTCTGTCTGTCTGTCTGTCCGTCGGTCCGTCTCTCCGCCTGTCTGTCTGTCTGTCCATCTGTCCATTACGCTTTCATCCTGTAGGAAACTCAAGAATGGTTTGAGCTAGGATCTCAAAATTTCATATATGGAATGTGTATGAAAAATAAGCGGACACGTATTTTATTTTTTTTTTCGCCGGACTTGTCTTTGCAGAGTTACGCCCCTTTTCGGACAAGTAAGTTTATGCATTGTGGCTATGGGGAAACCTTGTGAGCAAGATATCTGGAGAACCACTTGAGCTAGGCTCATGATATTTAGTAAACTGTTTGGGTCTAAGGCGTAGATGACCTGATTAACTTTTGACGAAATTCCGAAAATATTTAACGGAGTAACGCCCCTTTTTGGACTTATGCATTGCGGCTATAGGGAAACCTTGTGAACAAAATATCTGAAGAACCGCTGGAGCTAGGCTGATGATATTTAGTAGAGAGTTTGGGTGGGTCTAGAGTGTAGATGACCTGATTACCTTTTGATGAAATTCCGAAAATATTAAATGGAGTAACGCCCCTTTTTGGACTTATGCATTGTGGCAATGGGGAAACCTTGTGAGCAAAATATCTGAAGAACTGCTCCAGCTAGGCTAATGATATTTAGTAGACAGTTTGGGTCTAAGGTATAGATGACCTGATTAACTTTTGATGAAATTCCGAAAATACTGAACGGAGTTATGCTATTTTTCGGACTTGCGCATAGTGGCTATGGGGATACCTTGTGAGCAAAATATCTGGAGAACCGCTTGAACTAGGCTGATGATATTTAGTAGACTATTTGGGTCTAAGGTGTAGATGACCTGATAAACTTTTGACGAAATTCTGAAAACATTTAACGGAGTTATGTACCTTTTCGGACTTATGCATTGTGAACAAAATATCTTGAGAACCACTCGAGCTTGGCTCATGATATTTGGTATACATTTTGAGTCTAAGATGTAGATAACCTGATTAACTTTTGACGGTCGGGTGAAAATTGTTTGCTTCTTGAAGGAAAACCCTCAGTGATGATCGAGCCCTTGGGGAGTCAAAGCCCTGTGGCAGAATAACTGCCTAGCCTGTATACTAACCGCTTGAACTAGGCTCATGGTATTTAGTATACAGTTTGGGTCTAATGTGTAGATGACCCGATTAACTTTTGACGAAATACTGAAAATATTTAATGGAGTTATGCCCCTTTTTGGACTTATACATTATGGGTATAGGGAAATTAACCTTGTGAACAAAATAACTGCAGAACCACTTGAGCTAGGCTCATGATATTTGGCAGTCTGTTTGCTACTAAGGCACAGATGACCTGAATAACTTTTGTTTAAAATATGTTAATATTTGACAGGTTTATTTTTAATGCAAATGATCATGAGGTACTGTTTACTGTCCCATTTAGGGACAAGCATATGGTTGGGGGCATAGTGTTTCACAAACACAATTTCTAGTTCTATGTTTGTCTGTGGGGTGGGGGGCGGGGAGTGGGGAAGCCCCCCACAGTTACTACAGCATTTCAGATGACTTTTTTCAAAATTAACCCTGTATCGCAGCGCGTTAAAAATAGGTCAGAACTGTCACCTATAAGTACCAAAATGTTTATCAAAATGCCATATTTGAAAATGAGCTGTATATAAGTACTTCAGTTAATGTAAATACTGGCATATTCACAATGTAGAAAGTATTTTAGGATTCCTACGCTCATTTCCTCAGCTGACCGTAATTCCAAATTAACTCAAGAAAGCTGTATATCTCGGAGCATTAAAACAGGTCCAAACTGCCATCGAAAAGCAAAACGCCCGCCGTCAAATTTTTGGGTGTGTGTGTGTGTGTTTTTTTTTTTTTTTTTGTATGAACGGTGTTAATCCGCTACATCTAGAGACTATGATATAGTATGATATACAGTGTATTTTTATGCAAAATAAAGCAATTCAACCACTCCAGTGCATTAGATGTGGTATAAATAGAATCACAGAAAATATCACTGGTATACAATAGGTCCAGCTGTGGTGCGAGAACCTGTATGGTGCCGTCATTGGCTACTACTGTTCAAATTTGAGCCCCGCCAAGCGAATTTGTGTCTTCGAGCTTTCCGTCATGACAAATTTTAACTGCGCATGCCCAGCCATTCAGAGGGGCCAGGAATATGGCTTTCTGTCTGAAGGTTCCTCTTGATTCACTGCTTGTATGAGCGAGCAGCGATGGTTCACAAGAGACTGTGCGGATGCGCAGACTCGCCTGAACCTTCGCTGCTCGCAAAGGCGATAAGTACCAAAATTGCTTGACGGGGCCCATTTAATGCAGATCAAAAGAACTTTTGTTTGATTCAGATGAAGAACTTTTGTTTGGTTCAGAAACCAAATAACAATAAAAAACAAACCTCTGCCTAAAAAGTGCCTGTCATTAGGTAGGTTGTAAGATGAGACAGCTTTATTTACACACCGCATTCCGTTCCTTTTTACAGGGGAGGATGCGAAACAGCCTAAAGGGACTAAAGCGATCATGAAATTAATCGAAACTGAAAAGGCTAGCTTTAAACCAGACCAGTGGGGAGCATCGATTCTGTCTAAGAAAGGAAAAGACCTAACAATACAGGTATGTTGGAACAGACTCGGTCTTCAGCACAGCTGCACACACTAGACGTAAGCAATGCTGACCTGATTTTGTACATCAATATCAGACGGCCCCGCCCATCGGTATATGAATAAATAGATGGGCTGCATGATGCTTCCACGCAGAGCTGAAACCGACCCGCACACGAGTACTGGTAAACCGCTTTGAGGATCTAAACATGCCAAGGCAAAGCGGTGCGAGTTTGACCGTCCATGCATATAAACCCTGTTGGTTTCATTGGGCGACAGGGCTTGAGATGTCATTTCATTTCAATATCGGGTAAAAGTCCCACAAAATTGGAAGCAACGTCTCCAAAATGACCTTTACAGCGTTGACGGGGACGTTAAATCTGAAATCAAACGAACAAAAGTCAATATCAGTCTATCTGAAAAACATAGACAAAGAGTGTGTGATTGGGATATACATTGTTTTGTTTTCCCTTTTCTAAGTTTGTGCCTTTGAAGCCGATTGTCTCCCCTTTTCAGAACAAAATACCGGTTATTGTTTCTTCTTCAATACATGGATTCAGATGAAGATCCTGATCAGATGGCTGCTTGATCTGGATCTATACTGTTTGCAAAGATAGACATTGCCGTGTTCAGCAGGCTATCGTGTTCAGCAGGCAACAGGGCAAGGATTTTGTTTGCTTGATTTGAGTTCCCCGTCAACATTGAATATGTCATTTTGGAGACGTTGCTTCCAATTTTGTGGGACTTTTACTTGACATTGCGATGAAATGACATCTCAAGCTGGAACCAATAGGGTCTATAAGCATGGACGGTCCGACTCGCACCGCTTTGCCTTGGCAGGCTTAGAGCCGCTAAGCGGTTTCGGTTTCATCTCTGCGTGGAAGCATCATGCAGCCCATCTATGTCTTCAAGCCCCATTGGGCGGGGGCCGCAGGACAAGGATTAGATAAACCATAAGAAAAATGGATACATCCATTTTAAACAATGGCAACATATCATGAATCGTGTTTGCCTGTTTGTTTAAAAAAAACAATAAATAAATAAAATATAATAAATAAATAAATAAATAAATAAATAAATAAATAAAATCGAGTCCGCCTGAAAACAGGATTCACTCATAAATGGCACATTACACCAGGGGGCGATCAACAAAAGTACATACTTAATGATAATGGTTTCGAGGCGATTCTAATGGGTATACACAACAGCCTAGAATAAGAAATATTCCTGTTGATATGAATAATTTCCCAAGGTACTGTTGGACGAGTTTGAATATCCATGGTTAACGAGCTATCTATCACATTAGCAAGTCCCTGAAATGAACACCCCTGTAAACCCCAATTTATAAAGAGAAAAATGGTGGTGGGGATTTGCAGGGATATTTTCCGGGACATAGTTTGTGGGTACTCGTTAGAACCGCCTCAGTGAAATGAACACCCCTCTAAACTCCACTTTATATAGAGAAAACTGGGGTTTATGGGGGTAAACATTATTTTTCTTATTTCAACTTCAAGACCTAGGTTGTGGGCACACGTTAGAACCGCCTCAGTGAGGCGGTTCTTACGAGCACTCACAACCTATGTTTGGAGAACATATAAGAAAAATATATCTGAATTAAAATTTAAAAAATTGTCATTAGAAAAATTAAATGACTAGTTTTGAAGCGTTAAAGGAGTGCCCTATGACATAAGTATGTGTTATCGTAATTCATGTTTTATATTTTGAGCCAGCGCAAGACAAAACCTGCAACAAGACATGTGCGCCAATCAAAGACCCAGATCAGCCTGCGCATCCATATAGTCTAACCGGAGACTTCTCTTGGTGCATAAAGGAGTGTTGGGCCCTTAGCTATCCTTACAGCACACAACGAAGACTCTGATCACTCTGCGCGTATGTGCAGGCTGATCTGAGTCTTCGTTGGACGCACATATCTTATTGTAGGTTTTGTCATGCGCTGGCTCATTTCTGCTCCAAGACATAGGTTGTTGTTGTGGGTACCCGTTAGAGCCGCCTCAGTGAGGCTGTATGACAAATGTTGTGGGTACTCGTTAGTGCCGCCTCAGTGAGGATGTATGACAAATGTTGTGGGTACTCGTTAGTGCCGCCTTAGTGAGGATGTGTGACATATGTTGTGGGTACTCGTTAGTGCCGCCTTAGTGAGGATGTATGACATATGTTGTGGGTACTCGTTAGTGCCGCCTCAGTGAGGATGTATGCCATATGTTGTGGATACTCGTTAGTGCCGCCTTAGTGAGGATGTATGACATATGTTGTGGGTACTCGTTAGTGCCGCCTTAGTGAGGCTGTATGACGAATGTTGTGGGTACTCGTTAGTGCCGCCTTAGTGAGGATGTATGACATATGTTGTGGGTACTCGTTAGTGCCGCCTCAGTGAGGATGTATGACATATGTTGTGGGTACTCGTTAGTGCCGCCTCAGTGAGGATGTATGCCATATGTTGTGGGTACTCGTTAGTGCCGCCTCAGTGAGGATGTATGACATATGTTGTGGGTACTCGTTAGTGCCGCCTTAGTGAGGATGTGTTATCGTTATCATCAAGTGAACAAGTCCGTGAAATGAACACCCCTCTAAACTTCACTTTATATAGAGAAAACTGGGGTTTACGGGGTATACATTATTTTTCTTATTCAACTCCAAGACCTAGGTTGTGGGTAATCGTTAGAACCGCCTCAATGTGGCGGTTCTAACGAGCACCCAAAACCTATGTTTGGAGTATAAATAAGAAAAATATCACGTATATTCAATAATAATAATAATAATATAATAATAATAAATAATAATAATAATAATAATAATAATAATAATAAATAATCGACCTTATTTATAGAGGGTAACACATTTAGTACTAGTACTAATCTTCCATGCGGCCCTCTTTTCCTGGGTAGGAACCAGTACTAAGCAATGTGGATAAAGTTTCTTGCTCAAGGAAACAACACGTGGCGCTTGCAAGGATCGAAAACGGCAACCTCTCGATCTCAAATCCGATTCTTTACCACTGCACCACAGCGCTCCTATTCATCAGAAAAGTAGCCATTTTGGAGATGTATTTTCCAGCTCATCTGTTTCTGATTCTCTCTATAGATACACTTTCCTGTAAACTGTATTCCCGGGCGTTGGAACATGATATTCAAGACATATTTGGAAGGAAAGAGTGACAGCACGGATGAAGCAGACAAGAAAAAAATATTCAATTATCTATTTGACAAGGACATCATTGTACTTTTCAACCCATGGAGCTCAGGTAAGATTTCGGTAAAGCTGAAAGGGACCGGATTCTTATTCGGGAGTGAGGGTGGGGGTGAGGCAACACTTTGAACAATATTTTTGTGTCTCCAACGTCTATAGGGAACTACTTTTAAGGGAAATAGGAACACCTGGAAGATTTTGCCGCCATTTACAAAGAGCGAACACTTCTGGGACTTCCTGTTCGCTTTTATATAAGCCCTGTCCCACTGAAAAAGGGTTCTACTATTAAAGGAAAGATTTTGCTCATTGGGAGCAAGTTCTTACCTATAAGAGAAGAGAGAAGACCCCTTTTTTCGTGGGACAGAGTTTATACAAAAGCGATCAGGTAGTCCCGAAAGTTGAGACAACTTTGAAAAATGGCGTATAAAATGCCCGGTGTAAAGTAATATGAAAAAAAGCTTTGAGTACTCTAATTGGCTCTTTGAGAGCATTTACCTATCATATATAGCTACGGTCATTCGCAGACGGGACCACAGTTTAAAGACACATCCGAAAGTCTGGAGAAGCCCGGGATCGATCCTGCGACCCCTTGTTAGCTCACCTGAGCCGTAGGCTCATTGGTGAGCTTATAGGGTGGTCATGCTGTCTGTATGTCAACATTTTCAAACATCTTCTCCTCTGGAACCGCTGGGCCGATTGAAGCCAAATTTCATGTGGGGCCTCAGTGGGATGGGGGAACGAAAGTTTCTTCGCGGGATCCAGGTCACATGACCAAGATGGCCGCCATGCCCATATAAGTTAAAAACCCTTCAAAAATCTTCTTCTCCGGAACCAGTGGGCCGATTGGCCTGAAACTTGGTATGTAGCATTTGGGACTTAGGCCCATCATATTTTGTTCAAATGATGACCCTTGGATGACCTTGGCCAATTTTAGGCCAAGGTCAAATTTGGTCGCATAGACTTTTGTATGGGTAAAAGTTAAAACCGTGTACCTTTTGGAAACTATTGCAGCCTGTGATCTGAAAATTAGTAGATGCAGTAAGCTAAATGGGTGGATGAAACCACATGAGTATTCAAGGTCAAGGTCATTCTTTGACCTTTGTTCAAGGTCATTCAGGTATGAGAATTAAAACTTATTTTTATCAGAAACCACAAAGCCATTTGTAACGAAATTTCATATGAAAGTTTTTGAGAAAAAGGTAATGACAATTAATCAATATGAATTTGGTCACGTGACCAATATGGCCGCCATGTCCATATAAGGTAAAAACCCTTCAGAAAACTTCTTCTCCAGAACCATCAAGGCAATTGGCCTGAAACTTGGTATGTAGTATTAGGGACTCGGGTCCATCATATTTTGTTCAAATGATGACCCTTGGATGACCTTGACCAATTTTAGGCCAAGGTCAAATTTGGTCGCATAAACTTTTGTATGGGAAAAAGTCAAAACCGTGTGTTTTTGGAATCTATTGCAGCTTGTGATCTGAAAATTAATAGATGCAGTAAGCTAAATGGGTGGATGAAACTACATGAGTATTCAAGGTCAAGGTCATTATTTGACCTTTGTTCAAGGTCATTCAGATATGAGAATTAAAACATTTTTCTCAGAAACCACAAAGCGTTTTGTAACGAAATTTCATATGAAAGTTTTTAAGAACAAGGAAATGACAATTAATCAATATGAATTTGGTCACATGACCAATATGGCCGCCATGCCTATAGAAGGTAAAAACCCTTCAAAAATCTTCTTCTCCGGAACCATTGGGCCGATTGGCCTGAAACTTGGTATGTAGCATTAGGGACTCGGGCCCGTCATATCTTGTTCAGATGATGACCCTTGGATGACTGTGACCAATTTTAGGCTAAGGTCAAATTTGGTCGCATAGACTTTTGTATGGGAAAAAGTCAAACCGTGTATCTACTGCAGCCTGTGATCTGAAAATTAGTAGATGCAGTAAGCTAAATGGGTGAATGAATCTACATGAGTATTCAAGGTCAATGTCATTCTTTGACCGTTGTTCAAGGTCATTCAGATATCAGAATTAAAACTTATCTTTCTCAGAAATCACAAAGCCATTTGTAACAAAATTTCATAGGAAAGTTTTTAAGAACAAGGAAATGACAATTAATCAATATGAATTTGGTCACATGACCAATATGGCCGTCATGAAATCTTCTTCTCCGGAACCAGTGGGTCGATTATCATGTAACTTGGTATGTAGCATTAGGGACTTGGGTCCAGCATATTTTTTCTCAAATGATGACCCTTGGATGACCTTGACCAATTTTAGGCCAAGTTCAAATTTGGTCGCATAGACTTTTGTATGGGAAGAAGTCAAAATTGTGTATCTTTTGGAAACTATTGCAGCCTGTGATCTGAAAATTAGTAGATGCAGTAAGCTAAATGGGTGGATGAATCTACATGAGTAGTCAAGGTCATTCTTTGACCTTTGTTCAAGGTCATTCAGTTATGAGAATTAAAACTTATTTTTCTCAGAAACCACATAGCCATTTGTAATGAAATTTCATATGAAAGTTTTTAAGAACAAGGAAATGACAATTAGTCAATATGAATTTGGTCACATGACCAATATGGCCGTCATGTCCATATAAGGTAAAAACCCTTCAGAAATCTTCTTCTCTGGAACCAGTGGGCTGATTATCATATAACTTTGTATGTGGCATTGGGGACTTGGGCCCATGATGATGACTCCTGAATGACCTTGACCTATTTTAGGCCAAGGTCAAATTTTTTCGCATAGACTTTGGTATGGGGAAAAAGTCAAAACTGTGTATTTTTTGGAAAATATTGCACCTGGTGATCTGAAAATTGGTAGATACAGTAAGCTAAATGAGTGGATGAAATGACATGAGTATTCAAGGTCAAAGTCATTCTTTGATCTTGATTCAAGGTCATCCAGATATGAGAATTAAAACATATTTTTCTCAGAAACCACTGAGCCGTTTGTAACCCAAAATTTCATATGCAGCATTTGGGGCTCGGGCTCATCACAGTTTATTCAAATGATGACTTTCGATACCTATTTTACGCCAAGGTCAAATTTGGTCACATAGATTTTGGGATGGGAAAAAGGTCAAAACCACGATTTTTTTTTTAAACTATTGCAGTCTCTGATCTGAAAATTGAGAAATGCAGTTAGCTAAATGAGTGGATGAAACTACATGAGTATTCAAGGTCAAGGTCATTCCTTGACCTTGGCCTAAGGCCTTTCAGATATGAAGATAAAAATTTATTTTTAACTAGAACCTCTTTGCCGTTTGTGACCAAATTTTATACAATGCTCGTAGAAACAAGTAAATGAAGATTTAAATACATGCGTTTGGTCAAATGACCAAAATGGCCATCATGGCCATATAAGGTAAAAACACTTCAGAAATCTTCTACTCCAGAACCAGTGGGCCGATTTTCATTAAACTTGGTATGTAGCATTTGAGATTTGGGCCCACTATAGTTTCTTCAAATGATGACCCCTGGATGGCCTTAACCTGTTTTACGCAAAGGTCAAATTTGGTTGCCTATACATTTGTATTGGAGAAAGTAAAAAAAAAATGTGTATTTTTTGGAAACTATTGCAGTCTGTGATATGAAAATCGGTAGATGTAATAAGCTAAATTAGTGGATGGAGTTAAGGTCAACATTATTCTCTGAAGTTGGCCCAAGGTCATTCAGATGAAATTAAAATTTATTTTTCATAGAAACCACTACTCCATTTGTAGCCAAATTTCACATGAAAACTTTTAGGAACAAACAAATGAAAATTTGTTAATAAGAATTTGGTCACATTACTAAAATGGCCGCCATGTCCATATACATGTATACCTTTCGGATTTTTTTCTTCGAACCAATGGGCCCATTATCAAGTCACATGACCGAGATTAATACTTGGTAAAAACCCTATAAAATCGTCTTCTCAGAAATAAAATGGCTCCATAAGCTCTCAGCACTCAGGTGAGCGGCTCAGGACCATTGGTCCTCTGGTTTACAAAGCGAGTAGCATAACCACTACACCACACAGGCTTTCCATTCATTGAGAGCAAAGTCTTTCCTTTTCAGACTAGACATCATTTTTTAGGTAGAAGGGGCTTGGTTTTAAGAAGAACAGTGGCCGTTCCAGCGCTGGTGCTCATTTCACATCGCAATTTTAAAAATTGAAATTATTCACATTTATGTGATTTTGTTTTTGTTAATGACGTCATCGAATCTGAATAGGTCAGATAGAAGATACTATCAAGCGTCCGGGTCAGTGCTTTCCCTATTTTGTCATCATCACATTAACTAGTCCGTAAAACGAACACCCCCATAAACCCCACTTTATATAGAGAAAACTGGGGTTTATGGGGTATACATTATTTTTCTTATTTCGGATCCAAGACATATTTTGTTGGTACTCGTTAGAACCCCCTCAATGAGTTTGCGGGATGTAACATTATTGGTCAGTGTAAATCACGTGGTCAGTAGCAGTGAACGGTCCGCAGTATTATTAAGTTTGCGTTGACAGACAAAAGGCTATAATGGGGGACTACATATACATCTGTGCATGCAAGAGAGCGTTGAAACTACAATTTTTGCACTGTTCTTATAATAAATCTGGAATTTACTAGGCTATACATTATTTTCCTTATTTTTGCTCAAAAGCATAGATTGTCCGCACCGTTAGAACCGCCTCCATGTAGCGGTTAGCGGGTCTTACGAGCAGTAGATTTTGGATACTCGCTAGAACCGCCTCGATGATGCGGTTCTAATGAGCACCCTCAATCTATGTTTGGACTAGAAATAAGAAATAAAATATAAAATAATCCGTCCGAAAAAAACGGTAGTTGCAGAGATATAAAAGACCTCTTTTAGCACACAGGTGTCATGTTGTAATGGATTAAATCTATGGAAAATTGTTCAAGATAGAGTTCTTTAGCCCCTGGGGTTAATTATACTGCCAGATCAGGCCCCGAGGTTATAAAAATATTTGTCATGCTCAACTCACTTAGGCATGAAATTTGAAATGCTCGCAATAATCTTCACTACGAAAACACGCCTATACACATACATTGCCAATTTTTGGCCAAAAATTATAAATTTTAAGATGAAAAATTGTGATATTTTTCTTATTTCTGCTCAAAACATAGATTGTTGGGACTCGATAGAACCGCCTCGACGAGGCTGTTCTATCGAATACCCACAATCTATGTTTTTGAGCAGAAACAAGAAAAATAATGTATACCCCCTTAAACCCCAGTTTTACTATATAAAAATGGGGTATGAGGGGGTCAAAATTATATAGGCGTGTTCTCGTAATGTATTAAAATACAAACAAAATGAGGTTAATTAACATGTATCTGCGTAGATCTGTCAAGCATGTTGTTTGCCCTGCTTATAAATTTTAAAATGCCAACAATTATTGGCATTTTAGAATTTATTAGGAGGACAAATCTCATGCCTAAGTGAGTTAAGCATGAAAAATGGTTTATAACCTAGGACACATGAAGCGTAATGGGCATTGTATATATGTCTTCCATTAATTAAGGATGGTATGTGTGTACTCATTAGAATCGCCTCAGTGAGGCGATTCGTCTTGTTGTGAGTTTACAAAACATGCCTTTTCAAGATAAAATAAGACATGCCTTTACAATTACCCTAAACATATAGATATCTGGAACTATGAAAAAATCTAGAAACGCAGAAATAAATGAGCCGGAGCAGGGCATTTTCTACAGTTTAAATGTACGTCCAGCGAAGACTCAGATCAGCCTGGGCATCCGCGCAGTCCAACAAGAGTGAGCGTTGTGCGCCCTAATGATAGCTGAGGGTCCAATGCTCTTTCATGCAGAAAGAGAATTTTCTGGTCAGACTATATGGATGCGCAGGCTGAGTCGTCGCTGGGCGCACATGTAAATTGTAGAAAATGCTGTTGCCCGGCCGAAATTCGAAAAAGCCATGGTAAGCGAAACATCTGTGTTCGAGTTATCGAATTTTCACCTTAACTTTTGCCATTACGAAAACACCCTATACCAATACATTGTAAACTTTAACGCAGAAAAAATCCGTACATTTTAAGATGAAAAATCTTAAGATGAAAAATCGTGATATTTTCTTATTTCTGCTCAAAATATAGATTCTGGGTACTCGTTAGAACTGCCTCCTCGAGGCGGTTCCAACGAGTAACCACAATCTATATTTTCTCGTCGATGCGATTCTAACGAGTACCCACAATTTATATTTTAGAGCAGAAACAAGAAAAATAAGGCTAACCCCTGTAAACCCCAGTTTTACTATATAAAAGTCGGGTTCAAGGGGGTCAAAATTATATAGGGCGTGTTTTCGTGATGCAATGCCTATAAACCCTCATGAATAAGGTTAACCCCCTGTATCCTGTATACCCCAGTTTTTCTATATAAAAGTGGGGTTCAAGGGTTCTAGGGGTTCAAAATTATGTAGGCGTGTTTTCATGACTCTTTTCAGATGACTCAGTGAGCATGACACCAAATGAAAATCTAGACGAGTACATACTCAATGATACTGGTTTTGTTTATGTTGGTTATTGGAGAGGACCAACAGCGAGACCCTGGAATTTTGCCCAGGTATTCAAATGCTGTTTATTGTTTGGTTTGTTTGTTTGAATTGGAGTTTAATGCCAATTCAACACTATTTAAGTACTTTTTAGTTGGTGAGTTTATCACAATTTTCCTGGGCAGGCTTATACGTACGCGGTCAACCAGTACAGTACACATTCTTTCGACAGAAACTGACAACTGTCCTTCTTGAATCAGCGGAAGGGAGAGAATGACCGTAGACGAATGCTGTTTATTGGAATTTCTACAGAAATTGATTAACTCGTTGACTGAATACTGACTAACTGTGGGCCGATAGATCAATCGGTTGATTGATTGAGTGATTGATTGATTGATTCCAAGTAAATCATGTTTAGGGACGGGAACTTTGTCAAAAGTTTGTTTCTTTCTTAAGGGATGAAAGTTTGCTCCCGGACACACTTGATCAGAGAAGTCGCTTGGCAGTAGTCATTGCCTTTTGCGTTTGTTTGTTTGATTTGAGATTTAACGTCCCCGACAACATTGTAAAGGTCATTTTGGAGACGTTGCTTCAATTTTTCGGGACTTTTACCCGAAATTGAGATGAAACGACATCTCAAGTCCTGTCGCCCAATGTAACCAATAGGCTTAAAAAGCATGGACGGTCCAACTCTCACCGCTTTGCCTGGGCAGACTTAGATGCTCTAAGCGGTTTACCAGTACTCGTGTGTGGTCGGTTTCAGCTCTGCGTGGAAGCATCAATCAGCCCACCTATTTCTTCAAGCCACGGATGGCAGGGGCAAGCCTTTGTGTTATTCTCCTTTTTTGAGCAGGCGTACAATGTTGCATAGATGTTCATTACGTTACTAACCCTTGTCCTGATCAATATCTAAATATGCCACACCCACTAGTGATTATCGGCCAATCAGATTACTTGATGCAAATTATTGCAATAAATTCACAATCTGAATGACAAACAATGTAGATCCTGATCAGATGGCTTCCTCAGAAGCCATCTGATCAGGATCTACATTGTTTGAAAGGTAAGGCATGTCCGAGCTCAGCAGGACAATGGTTAAGCTCGTGCACTGACTTCCCTTATTAAAGCCACCAAGGTGTACTACAGTTCAGGTCAACTTATGCTGAGGTGCTCATAGACTTAGGAAATGTTGTCCGGTTGATAGCAATTTCATATTTGATGGAATCTTCATCGGATTTTCAGGTAATAAGGCGTCCCTAAAATCTTGGACAAATTCGATTTTGGGGCAGATAAGACTATTCTCATGAGAGTTACTTGCCCTTGAGTCTTACATCATCACGAAAACACGCCAATATAATTTTGACCCCCTCGAACCCCACTTTTGTATAGTAAAACTGGGGTTTGCGGGATAAACCTTATTTTTTTTATTTCTGCTCTAAAATATAGATTGTGGGTACTCGTTAGAACCGCGTCAATGAGGCGGTTCTAACGAGTACCCACAATCTATATTTTGAGCAGAAATAAGAAAAATATCACAATTTTTCATCCTAAAATTTTCATTTTTTCGGCGATAAAGGTGACAATGTATTTGTATAGGCGTGTTTTCGTAATGTTGGCATATAATAGGGGAAATGTTGTCCGGGCAATAGTTACTTTGTTTTTGATTGGATCCTCATCAAACTCGTAGGTAATGAGGGCAGCAATAAAATCTTGGACAAGTACGAATTTGTGGCAGACTGGATTATTCACCCGAGAGTTACTTGCCCTTTAGTCTCACACATTACGCAAACACGCCTATACAAATACAGTGCCACCTTTATCACCGAAAACAAATGAAAATTTTATGATGAAAAATTGCGATACATCACGAAAACACGCCTATATAATTTTGATCCCCTTGAATCCCACTTTTATATAGTAAAACTGGGGGTTTCAGGGGTAAACATTATTTTTCTTATTTCTGCTCAAAAACATAGATTGTTGGTACTCGTCGAGGCGGTTCTATCGAGTGCCCACAATCTATATTGCACGACCCGCAGAAAAAGCGACCGACTGAAGTCGGTTGATTTCTAAGAGTGCCCTAAAATCACAGTGTCATTCTGTCATTCTGTCATTCTGTCAGTCTGTCATTCTGTCAGTCTCTCAGTCTGTCCGTCCGAAACCCGTTTGTGAAAATTGGTGATAGTGACTTAACCCCTTGGAATGTTTAAACAATTTTTGGCATAATGATAGATATTAATGAGATATAACCAATGAACTTGCCAAATATTACATTCCATTTGGTATAGCCTCGCCGAGGCGAAAAATGTGAAAATTTTCGAACTGCTTCTCCTCGGAAACCGTTGGGCCGATTGAAGTCAAATTTCATATGGAGCCTCAATGGGATGGGGGAAACGAAAATTTGCTCATGGGGTCTTGGTCGCATGACCAAAATGGCCGCCAAGCCATATATGGTCTGTCTGTCCGTCCGTCCGTGACCCGTTTGTGAAAATTGGTGTTAGTGACTTAACCACGTGGAATATTTAAACAATTTTTGGCATACTGATAGATATCAATGAGATCTAACCAATGAACTTGCGAAATATTACATTCCATATAGTATAGCCTCGCCGAGGCGAAAAATGTGAACATTTTCGAACTGCTTCTCCTCGGAAACGGTTGGGCCGTTTGAGGTCAAATGTCATATGGAGCTTCTATGGGATGGGGGAAACCAAAATTTGCTCATGGGGTCCAGATCACATGACCAAAATGGCCGCCAAGCCATATATGGCAAAAACCATTCAAAAATAGTCTTTTCCAGAACCACTGGGCAGATTTCCACGAAACTTGATAAATAGCATCTGGGACGTAGGCCCATCATAAATTGCTAAAATGGTGACCCTGGGTTGACCTTGACCTTCTTTGTGCCTAGGTCAAACTTTGACACATATGCTTTTGTATTGGAAAAGTGAGAATGCATTTTATCCTGCAAACGATTCAGAATACAGTACTAAAGTATAAGATATATTTTTGCTCCTTACGATAAGGCGCATTTATTGGGGGAATCGTTTTAGGTCCAGGTCACATGACCAAAATGGCCGCCATACCCATATATGGTAACACTCATAAAGCTAAAAGCATCCGGCGGGTCGTGCACTTCAGCTGAAGCACTGGTTTTGAGCAGAAATAAGAAAAATTTCAAAAGTTTTCATCTTAAATTTTCATTTTCTTTTTGGGCGATAAAGGTGGCAATGTATTTGTATTGGCGTGATTGCATAATGTTTTTATTATTTCTGCTCAAAATATAGATTGTGGGCACTCGTTAGAACCGCCTCATCGAGGCGGTTCTAACTAGTACCCACAATCTATATTTTAGAGCAGAAATAAGAAAAATAAGGTATACCCCCGGAAACCTCAGTTTTACTTTATAAAAGTCGGGTTCAAGGGGGTCAACATTATATAGCCGTGTTTTCGTGATAATAAACATGCGTTTGGGAAAATGTTTTCCAATCGACAGTGGATTCATTTATGATAATATCTTCATTAAGCTTGCAGTCAATGAAGACATGCAGGCATTAAATCCCTGACAAGTTCCATTTTGCCCATTTTCGACTATATGCATGAGAGTTCCCTGCCCTTGCGAGTTTCATAGATGTTGTATGGATGATAACGATTTTATTTTTGTGTCTGGCAATAGCAGAAACTCGGTAAAAATGCTATTGACAGACGTCTGGCAATAGCAGAAACTCGGTAAAAATGCTATTGACAGACGTCAGAGTTTTATGCAGTAATCTATGCTGAAATATACGAATATGACCAAAGAATATGTAAATATCACTGGGTATGTTGAGTCTTTCATAGTCGACATTCGAAAGCGAAAGATTTCTTTATTGTTGTTGTTCGCGTAACAAATGGGTTTCTGTTTGTCCTTTCTTTTCTGACAGAAAGATGTTAGATTCCCTTTAACAATTGTTCTTATATCATATTACTCTGTTTGTGTCTTTTTCCCCTACGACCCAAAGTTACCATTTGAAGTCATTCAGAAGGCAGATTATGAAAGTTTTTTTCTGCTTTTACTTATGATTCTTGGTTGGATAGAAATACAAAAAAATCGTCGGTAGAGCAACATTTTATCAAAACGGATGCTGAAGAAGCCAAACGTCTCTAAGACTTCACATCTTTCCGTGATTTGTGGCAATGAAAGTTTCTCTTTCTCTCTTTCTGTATTTTGTTCTTTTTGTCTATCTTTCTGTGTCCCATTTATAGAACCTAGGCTTAACCTTTATATACTGTCCGTGTTTTAGAAATGAACGGCCTCGGTAGCTCAGTCGGATGCGCGTCTCACTGATGGTCAGAAGAACGCGGGTTCGATACCTGCAGGGGTCTGCAATATTCTTTCGTGGAGATTGATCATGAAATCTTTCCTACGGTCATTCTCTGCCTTCCGCTGATTCAAGAAGGGCAGTTTTCAGTTTCTGGCGAAAGAATGTGCACTGTACTGGTTAACCGCTTAGTATAAGTTTGCTCAGGAAAAGTGTCGATAGGTAAACTGACCGGCTCAAAATGACCTAAACAGTGTTGACTGGGCCGTTAAACTCCAAAACATGGCCACCGTGTCCTGCTGACTCTTTATTATGAGGTATCTCACCGCTATACTGTGTACCTAGCAGCCGACTCTAAATAGTATAAAACTTCCTGTTTCCACAAGCAACCTAAGGTATACCCGCATTATAGAGGCACTAACAGGACAAAGCATTTAGACCCATCACGCATTATAGCAGGCCTATGTTTTTTGTTTGATTGATTTGAAGTTTAACGGCCCCGTCAACATTGTATTTTTGGTCGTTTACCCGACATTGAAATGACAGCCCAATGAAACCATTAGGGTTTATAAGCATGGACGGTCCGACTCGCACCGCTTTGCCTTGGCAGGCTTAGATACTCTAAGCAGTTTACCAGTACTCTTGTGCGGTCGGTTTCAGCTCTGTGTGGAAGCATCATGCAGCCCATTTGTTTCCTCAAGCCCCGAAGGGCGGAGGGCCGAGCAAACCTATGTAATTTTGACTACATCAAATATAATAAAAGCAATGGCAGTAACTGTGCAAACAAATCCCATATCCTAAACACCATAGCTTAATTTCATGTAGTAAAAGTTGGCTTTTCGGAGTATATATTATTTTTCTTATTTCTGCTCTAAAGAAAAAGGTCAAAAATTTTCATCTGAAACATTTCATTTTCACGGGTATAACATTTGCATAGATTTAAACCGTGAATTGTTCAGTCGTTGCCATGACTTACACGAACCAGTTGCATCATATATAAATCGGGTAGCATCTGACAACCGTAATTTTTCCGAATTTTTGCTATTGCCAGACGTCTGGCAATAGCATTTTACCCGACTTTTTTCTATTGACAGACGTCTGACAATAGAATATTTCCCGACTTTGTGCTATTGACAGACGTCTGGCAATAGACTCTTCCTTATTATTATTGCTTGCTCTCCCTTAGACGTGTAATTGGGAAAATGTTATCTGGGCGATAGGAACTTTATACTTGATCGGATTCTCATCAAAGTTGTAGGTAATGAGAACAGTCATAAAATCATAGACAGGTTTTCATTTGGGACAGATCGGACTATTCACAATCACATGAGAATTAGTTGCCAGACTTATACATAACAAAAACACGCCTCTCTAAACAAATTGAAAATTCTCCCTCAAAAAAATGGAAAATTTTCAGATGAAACATTGTGATTGCTTTCTTATTTCTGCTCCAAACATAGACTGTGGGCACTCGTTAGAACCGCCTCCTCGAGGCGGTTCTAACGAGTACCCACAACCTATATCTTAAAGCAGGAATAAGGAAAATAATGTTTACCCCTGCAAACCCCAGTTTTACTACATAAACATGGGGTTAAAGGGGGTCAAAATTAAAAAGGCGTGTTTTTGTAATGATGGAGAAAATGTTGTCTGATAGACAGTGACTTCGTTTTTTATAGAAACTTCATCAAACTTGCAAGTACAGGATCTCCTTTTTAACTGTAAGTCAGAAGCTGGACTTGATGGGAGGCATCAGGGCGACATGGAGGTTCAGAATTGCTAAACTTGTTTGTTTCAACATCCAAGATACATATAGCTGCCATGGTGACCGACCACCGAAAATCGGGCCTTGAAGAAATAGATTGGCTGCATGATGCTTCCAGGCAGAGCTGAAACCGTTTGCATACGAGTACTGGTAAACCGGCGCTTAGAAGATCTAAGTCTGCCCAGGCAAAGCGGTGTGAGTCGGACCGTCCCATTGCGAAAACACGCCTATACAAATGAAATACATTGTAAACTTTACGGCCGAATAAAAAGAACATTTTAAGATGTAAAAGTGTGATATTTTTCTTATTTCTGCTCAAAATATAGATTGTGGGTACTGAGTACCCACAATCTATATTTAAGAGCAGAGATAAGACAAATAAGGTTTATCCCAGTTTTACTGGTTCAAGGGGCCGGATCAAAATTATATAGGCGTGTTTTCGTGATGCCATGCTTATAAACCTTGGTTTCATTTAGCGACAGGGCTTGAGATATAATATCATCTCAGTGTCAGGTAAAAGTCCCACAAAATTGGAAGCAACGTCTCCAAAATGACCTATACAATGTTGAAAGGGACGTTAAACCTCAAATTAAACAAACAAACAAAGCCTGGTAAGTCGGATTAAGCCAAAAAAAATGATAAGCGACAATTGGGCAACATGGATTCAGATTGCTAAAATCCAAGATGGCTACCATTGTGCTCATCTTGAAATTCTTTAAAGGACATCTCCCAAAGCGCAATTCTGATTGAGCTGAAACGTGATGGTTGGCAGTGGAGTGACATAGAGGTTAAGAGTCGTTAAAATAGGTCCTTTCTAATATGCTAGAATCGAAGACATGGCAAAAGTCCCACTTACAGTATCTTCATTACTATAACACATCCGTGCGAAATAGTGAATTCTTTCATATCTCCAAAAATGGGGAATTTTCTCATGAAAAATTGTGATATTTTTCTTATTTTTACTCCAAACATAGGTTGTGGGTGCTCGTTAGAACCGCCTCATTGAGGCGGTTCTAACGAGTACCCACAACCTATGTCTTTGAGCAGAAATAACAAAAATAATGTATACCCCTATAAACTCCAGTTTTCTCTATATAAAGTGGGGTTTAGGGGATCTTCATTTTACGGACTTGTTTCCGTGATGTTTTTAACTTAACCCTCAACTACATTGTAGTGCTAAAATGTTCATTTCAGTTCAACAAAGGTGTTCTGGATGCAGCATTGTACCTTCTGAATGCCGGGTTTGGTGGCGTCCCTTCAAAGCGTATGGCAGATCCGATCCAGGTCTCAAGGATAATGGCTAAAATGGTAGGTACCATGACGTGACAGTATTGTATATTGCTCTTGTGGTGCCCTTATAAAGCCCTTTACGTAAACAAGCCTATATAATTTTGACGCCCTTGAATCCAATTTTTATTTGGTAAAACTGGGATTTACAGGGGGTAAACTTTATTTTTCTTATTTAGTGGGTACTCGTTAGAACCGCCTCGATGAGGCGGTACTACATGTAACGAGTGCCGACAAACTATATTTTTAGCAGCAATAAGAAAATTATCACAGTTTTTCATCTTAAAATGTTCGTGTTTTTTTTTTCGGCGATAAAGTTTACAATGTATTTGTATAGGCGTATTTCAATAATGAAATGGAAACGTCACCCTGTAAAAACGTCAGATATATAATTTAACTAGCTTTATATGTGCATTGCTTTTTGTATAGTACGATTCCTCAAAATTGTATTTTCAAAAGACCATTATAATCTATGATATGACTATGACCGAGTTCATAAGGGCTCATGTGAGACTATGTCGATATAAGCTGAAAACAAACCCTTTTCTTTGCCGTGGATTCAACCGCTTCCCCCAACCCCATCAGTTCTCACCATGAAGAAACACGCCTATACAAATATACTGGAAATTTTTCGTCGGAAAATGGAAAATTTTATGATAAAAATTGTGATATTTTTCATTTCTGATCAAAATATAGATTGTAGGTACACGTTAGAACCGCTGGGGAAAAATAAGAAAAATACGTGTCCCCCTGCAAACCCCGTTTTACTATATAAAAGTGGGGTTCAAGGGGGTCAAAATTATATAGACGTGTTTTCGTGATGCTTTAAAGAAAGTGCCATATATGAAAGCAAAATCTTCTAATGTCTGTTGACAACATGCTGACACGTCTGTGAAATAAATATCCCCACACACCCCACTTTATTTAGAGAAATTATTGGGGGTATACATTATTTTTGCAAGGATATAGGTTGCGGGAACTTGTAAGAACTTGTAAGAACCGACGCAATGAGGCGGTTCAAACTGGCACCTACAACCTATGATTTGCAGATAAATGAGAATAATACATTTTTCACATCACGCAAAACACGCCTCTA
Organism: Lucinisca nassula; assembly: GCA_963580285.1. Classification (NCBI taxonomy): domain Eukaryota; kingdom Metazoa; phylum Mollusca; class Bivalvia; order Lucinida; family Lucinidae; genus Lucinisca; species Lucinisca nassula. Next base: position 125,216,526 of record OY757017.1, read on the forward strand.
TAATTCTTACCACCTTGAGCCCCACTTTTTATAGTAAAACTGGGGTTTACAGGGGTAAACCTTAATGGTAAGTCTTATTTCTGCTCTAAAATATGGATTGTGGGTACTCGTTAGAACTGCCTCGATGAGGCGGTTCTAACGTGTACCTACAATCTAGGGCTTGAAGAAATATATGGGCTGCACGATGCTTCCACGCAGAGCTGAATCCAGCCCGCACACTAGTACTGGTAAACCGCTTAGAGGATCTAAGCCTGTCCAGGAACCGCGGTGCGAGGCGGACCGTCCATGCTAATAAACCTTGTTGGTTTCATTGGGCGACAGGGCTTGAAATGTCATTTCATCTCAATGCCGGGTAAAAGTCCCACAAAATTGGAAGCAACGTCTCCAAAATGACATTTACATTGTTGACGGGGACGTTAAACCTCAAATCAAACAAAACAATCTATATTTTGAGCAGAAATAAGACAAATATCACAATTTTTCATCAGAAAAATTTCATTTTTTTCTACGCTAAAATTTACAATGTATTTGTATAGGCGTAGTTTCGTAACGATCAGAAAATGAACCGTTTAGAAGATACAAAAGAATGCATCGACAGGCGGATGTATTATCCTTCCGACTGCCCAAGTGTACAGCAAAGCCATATGAAAAGTCACCCTTCAGACATACGTCAAAGAGCAGAGACGCCAATTACGATACGCCTATATAAATACATTGTTAAATATACCGCCGAAAAACCGAACATTTTAAGATGAAAAAATGTGATTTTTTTTCTTATTTCTGCTCAAAATACAGATTGCTGGTACTTAATGAGGCGGTTCTAACGAGTACCAACAACCTATTTTTTAGAGTAAGAATAAGAACAATAAGGTTTACCCCTGTAAACCCCTGTTTTACTGTATAAAAGTGGGGTTCAAGAGGGTCAAAATTATATAGGCGTGTTTTCGTGATGCTATGAGAGACCCCCCCCCCCCCCACCCACCCCTTTCAGACAAACGTGAACGAGCAGAGAAGCTACTGTCTTAGAGAGAGAGAGAGAGAGAGAGAGAGAGAGAGAGAGAGAGAGAGAGAGAGGAGAGAGAGAGAGAGAGAGAGAGAGAGAGAGAGAGAGAGAGAGAGAGAGAGACAGAGTAGAGAGAGAGAGAGAGAGAGAGAGAGAGAGAGAGATTTAAACCATTGTGCTATATTTACAGAGGACCCGCGTTATAACGACATTCGTTACAACGGCAAACTCGTTATAACGACAATTTCGATGGAATGAATTCTTAGCTCAAGGTTTAGCCTCGATTCCGAACAGCTTTGGCTTCCTCCGGGTTGGAAATGCCCAAATCGAATCCATAGTCAGAGTATGTCAGTGTTTGGTAAGAAAAGCGTTTGATTGGACCAAAATCGCCGGAAGTTATTGACCTTTGAGTAAGGCTGGGGTGAAAATCACATGTCATAAACATCCCGCTCTGACACCCAGAACACAATAAACCAATAAAATCGTTTTTGTTGCTGGTACCTATACAGTCGAACTTCAATGGCTCTAACACCTTAGGGACCTCGAAAATCTGTTCGAGACAGGGGTAGTTCGAGCCACTGAGGTTATTACCAGGAGGCATAACGAGATACTTTTAGATATCGTTTCGGTGTTCTATAATGAAAATGTATGCTATGTGTACTCAATAGAATCGCCTCATCGAGGCGATTCTAACGAGTACACACAGCTTACATTTGCAAGATAAAAAAACTGAGATCTCCTTAATTACCCCCCCCCCCCCCACTAATTCTTATGAAGAGGATTTCGCTAGGGGCTCGAGCATGGGTTCGACACATCCATGCTAAACGAGCCATCTGTGTTCGAGCCATCGAAGTTCTACTGTAATTCTAAGTTGTGGTGTTTCGCATGAGACATAATGCTGTATTCATCTGACATGATGATGGTTCCTAGCTGTTAGTGTAGAATATCTAACGTTATGAAAACACGCCTATACAATTACATTCTAACTTTTATATCAGAAAAGCGATTTTTTAAATGAAAAATTGTGTTTTTTTCTTATTCCTGCTCAAAATATAGGTTGAGGGTACTCGATCGAACCGCCTCATCGAGGCGGTTCCAACGAGTACCCCCAATCTATATTTTAGAGCAGAAATAAAAAAAATAAGTTTTACCCCCGACAAACCTGGAAGCAGCTAACAGAAAGAGATTGCAGAGAATGGAAGCTCTCTGCTATCGATCCTCATGATAGACAAGCCTGGAGATCTGGTGTAAGATCTGTCATGCGTGCCGCAAGCCAGCTACCTGGAAGGGGGCCTACTTATGTGGACGTTGCCCCTGTACCTGCACGTTAATCACAAATCCGTTGATGATGATGACAAACCCCAGTTTTGCTATATAAAAGTGGGGTTCAAGAGGGGCAAAATTAAATTGGATTGTTTTCGTCTTGAATAACAAAGACGGCTTCCTGAAATGCATGTTTAGCAGAAACTGCACGTAAACTAGCGAAACCGAATCTGTCAATTTTGGCTGTTTTTAAACAATTTTATCAGTGTTTGAATTTTAGATGAAAAAGGAAAACTAAACGGGAAAATCAGAAATAGATTGGGCTGCACGATGCTTCCACGCAGAGCTGATACCGACCGCACATGAGTACTGGTAATCCGCTTAGAACGTCTAAGCCTGCCCAGGAAAGTTGCTGCGAGTCGGCCCGTCCATGCTTATAAACCCGATTGGTTTCATTGGGTGGCAGGGATTGAGATGTCATTTCATCTCAATATCGGGTAAAAGTCCCACAAAATTGGAAGCAATGTCTCCAAAATGACCTAAATAGTGTTGACTGGGATGTTAAACCTCGAATCAAACAAACAAACACACTGTATGCGTGTTTGATTTTGTCGGGTATTTATTTGGATCCCTTAGACAGATAAGGTTTCAAAATTATATAGGCAATGCACTGGTTTGCATGACAAGTGTCGTAGTTTCCTTTTAACAGGTGAATTCCCAAGATGACAAAGGCTTGTTGGTTGGAAACTGGAGTGGTGAATATGAAGGTGGTTCTTCGCCGACTAAGTGGGTTGGAAGTTACGCGATCATTCAGCAGTTTATGGAGACTAAAGAGCCTGTAAAATATGGGCAATGCTGGGTGTTCTCGGCTCTGTTAACAACAGGTAAGGAATTTTTGTTTTATTATCATTACCATAACGCATCCGTGTGATATAGTGCATTTTTCAAACCTCACAAAAAATATTTTTTTCTGATGAAAATTTGCGACATTTTTCTTATTTATACTCCAAACATAGGTTTTGGGTGCTCTTTAGAACCGCCTCATTGAGGCGGTTCTAACGAGTACCCACAACCTATGTCTTTGAGGAGGCGGTTCTAACGAGTACCCACAACCTATGTCTTTGAGCAGAAATAAGGAAAATAATGTTTACCCCCGTAAACCCCAGTTTGCTCTATATAAAGTGGGGTTTAGGGGGTCTTTGTTTCACGGACTTGTTCACGTGATGCAACATCCGGGTATGCGCTTTTTGTTCACCTAAAGGCAAAGTGACTATGGTGAGCTGTTGTGATCGGTCTTTGTCTGCCGTCCGTCGTGCGTCGTCAGTCGTGTGGCATCAACAATTTGCTTTAAATGCTAACTCCTCCTGAACCCTTTGGTCAATTTCAGTCAAACTTTATGGGAATGTTGCTTAGGTAACCCTCTACCCAGAAAGCTAAACCCGTTCCGCTCTGATGAACATGATGGCCACCAGAGCTAAAAATAGAAAAATCTTTAAACGACAACTCCAATACCCTTGGGCAAATTTCATTTAATCTTCATAGGAATGTTGCTTAAGTGAGCCTCTACCAAACTGGCTAAAACGGTTTCGCTCCGATGAGCAACTTGGCAATTAGAGCTAAAAATAAGAATAAAGTCAACAAATGGCTTTAAATGCCAACTCCTCTTGAACCCTTGGGCTAATTTATATCAATCTTCGTTGGAATGTTGCTTAGGGGGTTCTGTACCAAAATGGCTGCAGTTGTTTCGCTTGGTTGAACAAAATGGCTGCCAAAACTGAAAATAGAAAAAAAAATCAAATAACAACTCATCCTATACCCATGGGCCAATTTCATTCAAAGTTCATGTTGCTTAGCTGACCCTTTACCAGAATAGCTAAACGATTCCGCTCCGATTAGCAAGATGGTCACCAGAGCTAAAAATAGAAAAACGTCAAAAATTGACTTTAAAGAACCCTTGGGCCAATTTCAATCAATCTTCGTAGGAATGTTGCTTAGGTGGCCCCTACCAAAATAGCTAAAATCGTTCCGCTTGGTCGAACAAAATGGCCGCCTGAGCTAAAACTAGACAAATCTGCAAACGACAACTCATACTATACCCATAGGCCAATTTCATTCAAAATACATAGGAATGTTGCTTAGGTGACCATTTACCAGAATAGCTGATGGATTTGCTCTCATGAGCAAAATGTCCGCCAGCGCTAGAAATTGAAAAACATCCGCAATGTGCTTTAAATGCCAATTCCGTCTTAAACCGTTTGGCCAATTGCATTTAAACTTCACAGGACTATTACCTAGGCGACCCTCTTTCAAAATGTCTAAAATAGTTTTGTTCGGATGAACCAGATGGCCACCAGAGCTAAAACTAGAAAAATCTTTAAATGACTCCTTCTCCTATACCTTGTGCCAATTTCATTTAAACTTCAAAGGAATGTTGCTCAGGTGACCCTCTACCAAACTTGCTAAAACCATTCTGCTTTGGTGAGCAAGGTGGCCACTAAAGCTAAAAATAGAAAATAAACCTCAAAACAATTCGCTTTAAGTGCCTACTTCTCCTGACCCCTTGGGCCTATTTTAGCCAAACTTCATAGGAATATTGCTTAGGTGATTCTCTACACAAATAGCTAAAACCGTTGCTCTTGGCTGAAAAAAATGGCTGCCATGCCTAAAAATAGAAAAGTCGTTAAACCTCAACTTCTCCTATACCCTTGGGCCAATTTCAACATAATAAATGTGTTGCTTATGTAACTCTTCACCAAAATAGCTAAAAATGTTGTATTCCAATGAGAAAGATGGCTACCAGAGCTCAAAAGAGAAAAATGTCAACAATGCGCTTTAAATGCCAACTTCTCCTGAACTCGTGGGCCAATTTCAATCATACTTCATAGGAATGTTGCTTAGATTACCATCTACGAAAATAGCTGACAATCGTTCAACTCTGATGAACAAGATGGCCACCAGGGCTAAAAATAAATAAAAAATTCTTTGAACGACAACTCCTTGTATACCCTTTGACAGATTCATTTAAACTTCTTAGGAATATTGCCTCGATGACCCTTTACGAAAATAACTAAACAAAGTTCTGCTTCGATGAGCGGATTGACCGCTAGAGTCCAAATGGTGCAGACAGAATGGCAAACAGTGTATACCCTGATCGCACTGCAGTCTGACCTGAGACTGCACTGTTTGCTTAGGCCTATCTGTCCCAATACTTAGCACCATTAAGGTACACTTTCCCTATATAACGTGGGGTTTATAGGAGCATTCGTTACACATTGTAGTGACCAAGCTACTTGCCACTTGCACCAGGGGTCGCTGGTTCGAGCCTTTCGGATGAGATTCATTCTCATATGACCTTAGTATCTTAACCATTGTCCTGCTGAACCCGGATATGCCTTATTTTTCAAACTATGAAGATCCAGATCAGATGGCTTCTGAAGAAGCCATCTGATCAGGATGTACATTGTTTGTCATTCAGATCTGGATTTGTTGCAGTAATTTGCATCAAGTGATCTGATTGGTTGTTAATCAGTAGTGGGTGTGGCATATTTAAATATTCAGCAGAACAAAGGTTAATATGTAAACCTAAGGAAGTCATGCTCCTCCATAGAGGTATCATCACCATCCTTGGCAACTTGTCTGGTTTACTCTCATTAACAGTCACTGTAAGTTATTAGCTCACCTAGAGCAAGCTCCAGGTAAGCTTACGTCGTGGCCTGTTGTCCGTCGTCTGTCGTCCGTCCGTCCGTCGTCCGTCGTCCATCCGTCTGTCTGTCTGTCGGTTGGTACCTTTTAACATTTTCGACATTACCTCCCGAACTGGAAGTCAGATTAAGCTGAAACGTGGTGGGAGGAATCCTGGTGACATGGACATTCGGATTTGCCAAAATTGTTCTGTTCGGATTTCCAAGATGGCTACCATGGCAGCCAACTTGCAATTCTTCAGACGACATCTCTTCCATAACCAAAGGTCCATAAACAAAGATCCAATTGAGCTGAAACTTAATGGGAGGTATCGCGGTGACATGGAGATTCAGATTTGCTAACATCGTTTCGTTCCGATATCCGAACCAAAGGTCAAATTGAGCTACAACTTGATGGGAAGAAACGAGTTGACATAGACATTCAGATTTGCTAATATCGTTCCATTCCGATGTCAAAGTTGGCCACCATTGCGGCAATCTCGAAATTCTTCAAACGACATTTTTTTTACAGAAACAAAGGTCGAATTGAGTTGAAACTTGGTGGGAGGCATCGGAGTGACTTGGAGATGCACATTTGCTAAAATCATTTTTGTTCCGATATCCAAGATGGCCAAAAATCTTCAAATGACATCTCCTCCCGAACCAAACATCGAACTCAGCTGTTACTTGATAGGAGCCATCGGGGTGACATGAAAATTCAGATTTGCTAAACTGGGTCGGTCCGGATTTCCAAGACGGTTGCCATGTTGGTCATCTTGAAATTCTTCAAACGACATCTCATACCGAACCCATGGTCGACTTTAGACGAAACCTGATGAGAGGCATCGGGGTGACAGGGAGATTCAGACTTGCTGAAATCGTTCCGTTCCGCTATCCAAGATGGCCGCCATGGCGGCCATCTAGAAATTCTTCAAACGATATCTCCTCCTGAACCAAAGGTCGAATTGAGCTAGAACTTAATGGGAAGCAACGGTGTGACATAGAGATTCAGATTTGATAATATCGTTCCAATCCGATATCAAAGTTGGCCACCATGACGGCAATCTTAAAATTCTTCAAACGAAATCTTTTCAAGAAACAAATGTCGAATTGAGTTTAAACTTAATGGGAGGCATCGGAGTGACTTGGAGATGCAGAATTGCTAAAATCATTTTGTTCCGATATCCAAGATGGCAAAAATTCTTCAAATGACATCTCCTCAGAACCAAACATCGAACTGAGCTGTAACTTGATAGGAGGCATGTTGGTCATCTTGAAATTCTTCAAACGACATCTCCTACCGAACCCATGGTCGACTTGAGACGAAACCTTAAGAGATGCATCGGGGTGACATGTAGATTCAGACTTGCTGAAATCGTTCCGTTCCGCTATCAAAGATGGCCGCCATGGCGGCCATCTAGATATTCTTCAAACGATATCTCCTCCCGAACCAAAGGTCGAAATGAGCTACAACTTGATGGGAAGCAACGGGGTGACATAGAGATTCAGATTTTCTAATATCGTTCCATTCCGATATCAAAGTTGGCCAACATGGCGGCAATAATGAAATTCTTCAAACGACATCTTTTCCAGAAACAAAGGTCGAATTGAGTTGAAACTTTAATGGGAGGCATTTTGTTCCGGTATCCAAGATGGCCAAAATTCTTCAAATGACATCTCCTCCGAACATCGAATTGAGTTGTAAATTGATAGGAGGCATCGGGGTGACATGAAAATTCAGATTTGCTAAAATGGGTCCGTCCGGATTTCCAAGACGGTCGCCATGTTGGTCATCTTGAAATTCTTCAAACGACATCTCCTACCGAACCCATGGTCGACGAGACGAAACCTGAAGAGATGCATCGGGGTGACATGGAGATTCAGACTTGCTGAAATCGTTCCGTTCCGCTATCCAAGATGGCCGCCATGAATGATCTCCTCCCGAACCAAAGGTCGAATTGAGCTACAACTTGATGGGAAGCAACGGGGTGACATAGAGATTCAGATTTTCTAATATCGTTCCATTCCGATATCAAAGTTGGCCACAAGGCGGCAATCTTGAAATTCTTCAAACGACATCTTTTCCAGAAACGAAGGTCGAATTGAGTTAAACTTGATGGGAGGCATCGGAGTGACTTGGAGATGCAGATTTGCTAAAATCATTTTGTTCCGGTATCCAAGATGGCCGAAATTCTTCAAATGACATCTCCTCCCGAACCAAACATCGAACTGAGCTGTAACTTGATAGGAGGCATCGGGGTGACATGAAAATTCAGATTTGCTAAACTGGGTCGGTCCGGATTTCCAAGACGGTTGCCATGTTGGTCATCTTGAAATTCTTCAAACGACATCTCCTACCGAACCCATGGTCAACTTGAGACGAAACCTGATGAGAGGCATCGGGGTGACATGGAGATTCAGACTTGCTGAAATCGTTCCGTTCCGCTATCCAAGATGGCCGCCATATTGCGGCCATCTTGAAATTCTTCAAGCAACATCTCCTCCTAAACCAAAGGTTGAATTGAGCTGAAACATAATGGGAAGCATCAGAGTGATATGGAGATTCAGATTTGCTAAACTCGTTCTGTTCTGATATCCAAGTTGGCCTCCATGGCGGCCGCATTGAAATTCTTCAAACGACATCTCCCGAACCAAAGGTCGAACTGAGATGAAACTTGATTGGAGGCATCACGGCAACATGGAGATTCAGATTTGCTAAAATCGTTCCATTCCGCTTTCCAAGATGGCCTATGGAGGCATCTTGAAATTCTTCAAACGACATATCCTCCACAACCTAAGGTCGAATTGAGTTGAATGTTGATGGGATGCATCGGAGTGGCATGGTGATTCAGATTTTCTCGAATCCTTCCATCCAGATGTCCCAGATGGATATCATGGTCGCCATCTTGAATTTCTTCTGATGACATCTCATCCCAAACCAAAGGTTGAATTCAGCTGAAACTTGATTAGAGACATCAAGATGACATGGAGATTCTGATTTGCTAGAATCGTTCCGTTCCGATATCCAAGCGACCATCTTGAAATTCTTCAAAAGACATCTCCTACCGAACCCATTGTCGACTTGAGATGAAACCTGATGAGAGGCATCGGGGTGACATAGGGATTCATACTTGCTAAAATCGTTCCGTTCAGCTATTCAAGATAGCCGCCATAGTCTTCAAACAATATCTCCTCCTGAACCAAAGGTTGAATTGAGCTGAAACTAGAGTGATATGGAGATTCAGATTTGCTAAAATCGTTCCGTTCTAATACCCAAATTGGCCGACATGCCGACCGCATTGATATTCTTCAAACGACATCTCCTCCCGAACCAAGGGTCGAACTGAGATGAAACCTTATGGGAGGCATCACCGCAACATGGAGATTCAGATTTGCTAAAAATCGTTCCATTCCGCTGTGCAAGATGGCCTATAGCGGCCATCTTGAAATTCTTCAAACGACACCTCCTCCACAACCAAAGGTTGATATGAGTTGAATCTTGATGCGAGACATCGGAGGGACATAGTGATTCAGATTTTCTCAAATACTTACATTCAGATATCTCAGATGGCTGCCATGGTGGCCATCTTGAATTCCTTCTAATGACATCTCTTCCCAAAACAAAGGTTGAATTGAGCTGAAACTAGGTGGAAGGCATTAGGATGACATGGAGATTCAGATGTGCTAAAATCGTTCCGTTCCGATATCCAAGCGGCCATCTTGAAACTCTTCAAACGTCAGCTCCTCACGAACCAAAAGTCCAATTGAGATGCATCAGGTTTACATTGATATTCAGATTTGCTAAAATTGTTCCTTTCCGATACCCAAGATGGCCGCCTTGGCTACCATTTTGAACTTCTTCAAACTACTTCTTCTCTCAAAACATAAGTCTGATCAAACGAAACTTGAAGAGAGGCATCGAGGCGACATGGAGATTCAGATTTGCTAAAATGATTCCATTCCGGTATCCTAGATGGCCACCATGGTGGTCAACTTGAAATTTTTAAAACGCCATCTGCAGGACCAGAGGTGTTGGATCAATGTTAAACTTCATGGAAGGCACCAGGGCGAAATTGCGATTCAGATTGCTAAATTTGTTCTGTTCCGATATCCAAGATGGCCTCTAAAGCGGCCATCCTGAAATTCTTTAAATGGCATCTCTTCCCGAGCCAAGGCTTGGCCTGAGCTGAAAGCTGATGGAAGGCATTGCGGCGAAATGGAGATTCAGATTAGCTAAAATTGTTCTGTTCCGATATCCAAGATGGCTGCAGACGGAGGCAATCTTGAAGTTCTTCAAAAGACATCTCCTCCCGAACCAGAGGTAAGATCAAGCTAAAACTTGATGGGAGGTATTAAAGCGACATGGAAATTCGGATTTGCTAAACTTGTTCAATTCCATATACGAGATGGCTACATCTCTTCCTGAACCAAAGGTTGGACGGAGCTGAAATTTGATTGGCATTGGGGCAACATGGAGATTCAGAATTGCTGAAATTATTATGTTATATTATATAACATGGCTTCCATGCTGGCGAGCTTGAAAATCTTAAAACCACATCAAGTTGAACTGAGCCGAAACTTGATGGAAGGCATTGGGGTGACATGGAGATTCAGACTTCTTAGTACCATTCTGTTCTGATATCCTAAATGGCTGCCATGTTGGCTATCTTGAAAATCTACAAACCACATCTGCTACAGAATGGTCTGTTGCATTGAGTTGAAATTGATGGGAGGCATTTGGGTGACATGGAGTTTCAGAACTATTATATTTGTTGCATTATGATATCCCAGATAGCTGCCATCTTGAAATTTTTCACAGCACCTGTATAGCAATTGCATATAAGATTTACACGGAGGGGCAGCTCAGGTGTTGTCAGTATATGTCAAAATCGCTGAGTCCACAAGAAGATTCGGTATTGTTTGTACACCATAGCTTTTTTTGTTTAACACTTGCATTCACATGATTGGTTGCCTTAGTTTACTATAATAGAACATGGCAAAAGGCATGTGCAAGCGATAGCTCTGGCCTGCCAAACTATACACTTCCACTCTGCATCAACATCATCTCTTCCTGAATAGTTGTTCCCAAACTTAATCAAAAGCATCAAGATAACATGCAGATTCAGAATTGCTAAATGCAGTGTGATCTGATAGGCAAAATGGCCACCAAGGCCTCATCCAGGTGAGCGATTCTGGCCCACTTTGGCCTCTTGTCTGTAGAACTGCCTCAAAAAGGCCCTTGCAGTCACTATTTAAAACCAGAATAATACTTCAACCGACAAATAAGAAGTTAGTGTGTTTTTTTAATTCTCCGTTTGACCCATTGCATGCGGAAAACCCCTAAAGGGGTACCTTGGCAAACCGTGCAGGCCCAGATCAGACGCCGCAGAACGCGGCGTCTGGTCAGGGCCTACACTATTTGCAAATAGTTAAGCCGTTTTCCAAATAAATTTTGAAGAAAACATAACCCGACGCCCCTAAATTGTGAAATGGACATGTGCTATATATAAGGAGGAAGATTCCATTTGGTACAAAAAGGGTTAACCCAATGCATGCGGAAAACCCCCGAAGGGGTACCTTGGCAAACAGTGCAGGCCCAGATCAGACGCCGCAGAACGCGGCGTCTGATCAGGGCCTGGACTCTTTTCTAACAGAATTTTCCGTCATAAAGAGAATATGAACGAAAACAATAGGTCTGACACACCTCATATGACAAATGGACTTGTTCAACATATAGCAGTGGAAGGATCCACTGGTATACAATGGGTTAATATGTGTTTACAGCGAACCGATAGGGTTAGATATACTTGCACGTCGCAACCTGCATGTCTCCGAGAATCAAATACTCTTCGCAGTCTCGCCGGAATCTTTGCTGTTGGTCTATCTGATAAATGACCTTTATCACATGACGTCGCGTCTGAGGGTGTAATAACGCCATGTATTATTTGCGATAATCCACTAGTGGATTAAATATGCAAATTAGCTAGATACGTCCCGTAACGTTACATGTACGACGTCCTTAACGACGTTGCGTTTACTTACGGCGGAATATTGACATTTTTGTAAACAATCGTGAATAAAATGCGTTTTAAATGTCATGTGATAAATAGAATCTTGCATTCGTGCTCAAGTATTATTGAATTCATTAAACTCGTTGAGGAAAAGGGATAAAATGCTCGGCAAGCCTCGCATTTTATTCCTTTTCCTCAACTCGTTTAATAAATTCAATAATAATTGAGCACTCATGTAAGATCCTCTATTTTCACATGATCTGGCATAGCTAAAGGGTGATATTACCCCTCAGGTAGTTATCAACAATATATTAGCTCCCCTGGGCCAAAGGCTCTGGGGTGTTCATGGGATGGTAGGCCTCCGTCGTCCGTCCGTCTTCCACCATTGCCAAATGCCTTCTTCTCTGAAACCACTGGGCCAATCTCAACTAAATTTCATATGCAGCCTCCTGGCAATAAGGGGATGAAAGGTTGCAAGTACGGGCCAGGTCACATGAACAAGATGGCCGACATGCCCAAATATGTTAAAAACATTAAGAAAATCTTCTCAAGAACTGGGCCGATTATCTTGAAACTTAGTATGCAGCATCGGGTGACTGGGTACTACAAAGTTTGCTAATATGATGACCCTAGGTTGACCTTGACCTATTTTCTGCCACGGTCAAATTTGGTGCCTTGGGCTTTTCAATGGGAAAAGGGTAAAACAATGCATTTTTCGAAACATATTGTGGTTTGTGATATGAGAATAGGTAAAAAATTAATGTCTATGAATGCCTAAGGTCAAGGTCATTCAGTGACCTTGGCTCAAGGTCACTCGAATATAGGTTCATTGGCATTTCAAAATACATTTTCTCTGAAACCACTGGGCCAATTTCAATTAAATTCAATATGCCTTAGACCAGTGAGGGACGAAAATTAGTTCGAAACGTCCAGGTCACATGACCAAGATGTCTGCCATGCTCAAATATGGTACCCCCCCCCCCCCCCCCCAAAAAAAAAAAAGCTTCATCTCCAGAACCAGTGGACCGATTGTCTTAAAACTTGGTATGCAGCATCAGGTGACTGAGTTCTAACAATTTAACGACATCATTAGTTTCGAACAACTGGCCCTTGGTCTTCAATTTTCGCCAGTGTTCCATTTTGTGACCCCAGGCTTTTATGAGTCACCATTAAACCAACTTAATATTGAATCAAACCATGGAGAGTACAGGAGGGTCGATTGTCTCCAATTCTGAGAGTGTAGAGTAACACTCTCACTGCTATTTTCTATAAATAACCGTTATTCTGACAAGCCAAGTCATAGTCACGTGGACTTTAGTCACTTAAATTATAGGTCCATTGACATTTCAAAATACGTTTTGTCTGAAACCACTGGACCAAATTAATTAAATTTTATATGCAGCTTTAGGACGCTGAGGGAACAAAAATTTGTTCGCATGATCCAGGTCACATTGACCAAGATGACCGCCATGCCAAAATATGGTAATAACCTTAAAAAAAGTTTATTCTCAAGAACCACTGGGCTGATTGTCTTGAAACATGGTATGTATCATCGGGTGACTGAGTACTACCAAATTTGCGAATACGATGACCTTAGGCTGACCTTGGTCTATTTTACACCAAGGTCAAATCTGGTTCCTTAAGCTTTTCAATGGGAAAAGGGGAAAAACAATGCATTTTTTCAAAAAATAGTGTGGTCTATTGCATGAGAATAGGTAAAATATGAATGTCTATGAATGCTAACGATCAAGGTCATCCAGTGACCTTGGCTTAAGGTCACTTGGAATACAGGTCCACTGACATTTCAAAATACATTTTCTTTTAAATCACTGGGCCAATTTCAATTATTTTTATAAGCAGCCTTAAGACAGGGAGGGAACGAAAATTTGTTCGAATGGTCCAGGGGACTTGACCAAGATGGCCGGCATGCCCAAATATGGTAAAAACCTTAAAAACCACTAGTCCGATTGTCTTGAAACTTGGTAGAAGCCTCAGGTGTGTAGTGGTTACGCTACTCGCCTTGTAAACTAGGGCTCGCAGAATCGATCCCGGGCTTCTCCAGACTTTCGGATGGGTCTTTAAACTGTGGTCCCGTCTCCGTATGGCCTAAGCTGTTGGTGAGACAAAAAACTCAAACACTCACTCACTCCTGAAACTTGGTATGTAGCATTTGGTGACTGAGTACTACGAAATTTGCAAATATGATGACCCTGGGTTAACAATGACCTATTTTCTGCCAGGGTCAAATTTGGTTCCTTAAGTTTTTCAGGGGGTAAAGGGTCAAACAATGAATTTCTCGGAAAATATGGTGGTCTATGACATGAGAATGGGTATAAAATGAATGTCTATGAATGCTAAATGTGAAGGTCATTCAGTGACCTTGGCTCAATGCCACGTGGATTGCAGGTCCATTGACATTTCGGTATACATTTTCTCTGAAACCACTGGGCCGATTTTACATCACGTGAACAAGTCCGTGAAATGAAGACCCCCCTAAACCCCACTTTATATAGAGAAAACTGGGGTTTACGGGGGTCTTCATTTTTTTCTTACTTCTGCTCCAATACATTGGTTGTGGGTACTCGTTAGAACCGCCTCATTGAGGCGGTTCTAACGAGCACACACAACCTATGTTATGAGCATTTATAAGAAAAATATGACAGATTTTCATCAGAAAAGTAGCCATTTTGGAGATGTGAATAAATGCACTATGTCGCACGGCTGTGTTATCGTAATGTTAAAATTTTATATGCAGCCTAAGGACGGTGAGCGAACAAAGATTTGTTTGAATGGTCTGATGACCAAGATGGCCGCACTGACCAAATATGGTAAAAACCTTAAAAATGTCCTTCGTCCTGGAGATTCGATCTGGAATCTTGTCTAGTCGTTCTACCCCTTCCGCGACTTTCGGATGAGTCTTTAAACCGAGGTCCCGTCTCCGTATGACCTTAGATGTTGGTGGGACGTAAAACTTAAAACACTCTACCCCTTCCGCTGGTTCAAGAAGGGCGGTTGTCAGTTTCTGATGAAAGAATGTGCACTGTACCGGTTAGCCGCTAATGTATAAACATGCCCAGGAATATTGAAGATGGGTAAACTAACCGCCTCGATGTGACATAAACAGCGTTGACTGGGTCGTAAAACTCCAAAACAAACAAACAAATACAGTATAATTTCTCTATAAAAACCACCTTTGGGATTGTTCAAAAGTGGTCTTTACGACCGATTTTGAACAGTCCCAAAGGTGATTTCTGACCAGATGACACGTTATGCAGTAAACACAAAGAAAGATTAACCGCAGCCCACTAAGTAAGCTCTTAAAAGCAGAGTTAGTCATAATTTTAGGTGGTCTTAATAGCGGAATTTCACGTATATGTGATAACCATTCATTTATGAAATGAAATTTAATTTTCTGCCGTTCATGGAAGTATGAACGCAGTGGGTCGCGTGCAAAGTAAATGAACCCCCAAGGGGTTCATGTAAACTTTGCTTGCGACCCACTGTCGTTCATACTTTCATGAAAAGCAGAAAAATTAAGTTTATTTTTTATATTTATATTATATGCCCCTCGTCACTGGGCGAAAAAAATGCTTGTAGGGCAAACTTTCAAAGCTGAAAAACCTTTTACACGCTGTTTTTCTACAAAGAGCGGAAGAGCGTTGACGTCATCAACCCCCGTAGAGAACAATGGTTTAGAATGACGTCAATTAACGTCACCGAGAATCATGTGATTTGATGCGTTCATGAAATTGAACGCAATTGTTTTCTATAGGTTTACATTAGACTTTACACTGGAAATGTAAATATTTACAAATGTACGTCAAATATTTGCGATTCATGTTTCAGTGTGCAGAGCGCTTGGTATTCCATGTCGCAGTGTGACCAATTTCGCCTCCGCCCATGACACGGACGGCTCACTCACCATCGACCAGTTCAGTGATGCTGACGATGAACCGATACCGTGGATGAACGGGGATTCAGTATGGTACGGTTTCGTACGCTATAATAATCAAAGCACTGACAGCACTGACATCACTCGATTATTTCTGATGTAGGCTGGAACTTGGATTTTAACCCATTTTTGTACCAAATAGAATATTCCTCCTAATATATAGCAGGAGTCCATTTCAAAATTTAGGGGTGTTAGGTTGTATTTTCTTCAAAATTCATTTGGAAAATGACTGAACGTTTAGCAAACAGTGGAGGCCGTGATCAGACGCCGCGTTCTGCGGCGTCTGATCTGGGCCTGCACTGTTTGCCAGGGTACCCGTTTAGTGGTTTCTGGTAGAAAATGGGTTAACTGAGGCAGAAAAAATAATGGTCATGAAATTTAACATAAACTGTAATTTATAATCCTTAAATACTTATATACACTTTAAAGTAAACAAACAAGCGCTTGATCAGACATGAGACACCGCGTTATGCGCTGTCTGATCTGCGCCCAATTGTTCAACGCCTCGTTAGCTTAACGAGCTCGTTAATGGTCTAGAAAGTACAATATCTAAAAGTTTGATATCTATGCTTATATTTTTTTTCAGCACAAATATTAGCATAGTTGCCATATTTAATAATAAAAAATTGTAACGATACATTGCATGTAACTAACGACATCATTAGGTTTGAACAACTGGCCCTTGGTCTTCAATTTTCGCCAGTGTTCCCATTTTGTGACCCTATCCTTTTATGAGTCACTATTTAACCAACTTGATATTGAATCAAAGCATGGAGAGTACAGGAGGGTCGATTGTCCCTGATTCTGAGAGTGTAGAGTAACACTCTAACTCCTATTTTCTATAAATAACCGTTATTCCGACAAGTCAAGTGATAGTCACGTGACTTTAGCACTGAAGAGCTTTTATGCTTAGTAACTTTGGGGTCGATTGGCAAACAATCGACTCAAAAACACTTTCTGGTACTTGCGGATTCTTTATTGTCATTGCACTCTGTTCATTAAAAAGTAAACAAAATATTTAAGGGGAATGAAAACACCTGGCAGAGAAACTTTCGGGACTCCCTGTTCGCTTTTCACTAGGCCCCGTCTCACTGAAAAAGGGGTCCACTCTTAAGGAAAGAATATGCTACTCAGGAACAAATTCGTTTCTTCAAGAGTTGACCCCTTTTGACGTGGGAGACAAATATACTTTTGCTGAAGTTGCCTCCCCTAAAGGTGTATCCGTTTCCCTTTAAATCTTGTGTTTGGTTAACCTTATGCCAATGACAGTCACATGGATAGTAGCAGTGAAGCTGTTGTAGTATAATTTGCTTTGCGTTGATAAATCACAGCCTTTAGGGTACTGGTGGACCAGTTTTCTCCGAGTGTACCCTGGAAAATGGTTCTGAACGGGCACTTAGCATCACGAAAATACTCCTATATATTTTTGCCCCCTTTGAACCCCACTTTCATATAGTAAAACTGGGGGTTACAGGGGTTAACGTTATTTTCCTTATTTCTGCTCTAAAATATAGATTGTGCGTACTCGTTAGAACCTAAAAGATTTCAGAGCAATTATAACCGTGCAAATAATTCATCATGAAAATACGCCTATAGAAATACATTGTAACCTTTATCGCCGAAAATAAATGAAAAAAATAAGATGAAAAATTGTATTATTTGTCCGATTTCTGCTCAAAATATAGAGTGAAGGTACTCGTTGGTGTACCCACAATCTATTTTTAGAGCAAAAATTAGGAAAATAAGGTTTACCCCTGTAAACCCCAGTTTTATTACATAAAAGTGGGATTTAAGGGGGTCAAAATAATACAGGCATGTTTTCGTTGTGTAGACATAAATTGTTTTGATACCGCGATCCGCAAACACAAGTTTTCTGTCTAGAGTAGTCTAGACGCTGTTTATATTGATCCTCTGGCAACAGCACACCATCATCATCATCATCATCATCATCATTATCGTCATCATCATCATCTTCTTCATCAATCGGACAAATTAATCAAAATTATCCAGTTAGGTCACAGAAAAAAAACACATTTGAATAAAGTGAATGAATGTGTCCTTGTTTTGTAAAGGAGCGATTTTTATTCGGAATAGATCCCATGTTATCGAAGTATATGTAATTTAGTTTACCAAAACAGTAAACAGACAGTCAAGAAAGCCGTCAGTCTCCTTGTTAGAATGGTAGAATATTCCATTTGTTCAAGGACTCGTTCGTCCAGTAAGGTTCACGGCCGCCGCCCTTCGGGGCTTGAAAGAAAAGATGGGTTGCATGATGCTTCCACGCAGAGCTGAAACCGACCGCACACAAGTACTGGTAAACAGCTCAGAGGATCTAAGCCTGTCCAGGTAAAGCGGTGCGAGTTAGACCGCCCATGCATATAAACCCTATTGGTTTCATTGGGCGACAGGGCTTGAGATGTCATTTCATCTCAATGTCGGGTAAAAGACCCACAAAATTGGAAGCAACGTCACCAAAATGACCTATACAGTGTTGACGGGGATGTTAGACCCCAAATCAAACAAACAAAAGACGCGTTCGTCCAGAAAGGCTCAATTCTTTCCGTTCGTCAGTGCATGGTCAGATTATTAACTGCTTTTTAAGGTAACTGGACGCGGCTACCCTTGAAACTAGTCCAGGTTTAATTTTCCCACTTTCTAAAAGGGTTTCGCATGGAGTGATACAGCGGGACCGATGCATTACTCTCGCCTCAGGCACGGTGCAATAAAGTCGAAAGGGGTATGTAAGTTACAGAAATTACGAACGGCGGTCCCACTGCAAATCGTGGCTTTGGGACGAGGTCAATTCAGACCTGCCATTACGATATAACACATCCGTGCGACATACAGCTTACTTTCATCTCTCCAAAAATGGCTTCATTTCAAATGATTATTTGTGATATTTTCCTTATTTATACTCCGAACATAGAATGTGGCGGTTCTAACGAGTACCCACAACCTATGTCTTGGAGCAGAAATAAGAAAAATAATGTACACCCCCGTAAACCCCAGTTTTCTCTGTATAAAATGTGGTTTAGCGGGGTGTTCATTTCACGGACTTGTTCACGTGATGCGAATCGTGTTCCGTCGCCAGTGCCCGTCAGACCGAGGAGGCCTTTGAAAACTTAGTCCCTGAGTTCCGGCAAAGTATAGACTAGCATCGGATGTTCGTCTGCTTCATCTGTGATTTGCTGGCGTCAATGGTAGGCTGTCCTGTCACTGATCAAACGGCTCTTCCTTATGCCACAGCGCCCACACTGGTTGGCCTGTACAATGCATTTCAACCCCGGCAACAAACGGGGTTAACTGTTTTATTTGATTTGAGGTTTAACGTCCTCGTCAACACTGTTTATGTCATTTTGGAGATGTTGCTTCCAATTTTGTGGGTCTTTAACCCGACAGAGAGATGAACCTGCCGCCCATTGAAACCAACACGGTGTCTGGGCAGGTGGGCTTAACTGTTCTAACAAAACCAATATCTAATACTGGTATTTTTACTGGGATAATGTGAGAGGCTTTAGCAATTGCAAAAGCTACTCACCTTTTTCTTCAAACTATTCGCACATTAGCAAAAATAAATGTCTAACAATTTCAAATCATTAGTTTAAAACAGCTGTCTCCTTTATCTTAAGGTAAATGGTTAAATCTGACACATTTCCACCAAAGGGAGACCACTCTGTGCCTTTAGATTTGGGCCGGCACTAAACAAAACCTATAGTAAGACCTATCTGACCATCAATGACTCAAAGCAGCCTGCACAGCCACCCAGTATGGCAAAGTGTTATACCTCATTACGAAAACACGCCTACATAATTCTAACCCCTTGAACCCAACATTTTCAGTAAAACAGGAGTTTACAGAAGTAAACCTTATTTTTCGTCTTTCTGCTCTAGAATGTAGATTGTGGGTATTCATTAGAAACGCATCATTTGTTTGCTTGTTTGATTTAAGGTTTAAATGCCCCCGTCAACACTGTAAAGGTCATTTTGGAGACATTGCTTCCAATTTTGTTGAACTTTTACCGAACATTGAGATGGAATGACATCTCAAGCCCTATCATCCAATGAAACCAATAGGGTATATAAGCACGGACGGTCCGACTTGCACCGCATTTCCTGGGCAGGCTTAGATCCTCTAAGCGGTTTACCAGTACTAATATGCGGTCGGTTTCAGCTCTGCGTGGAAGCATCATGCAGCCCAGCTAGAAACGAATCAATGAGGTGTTTCTTGTGCGTTTTCAAAATTTATATTTGAGCAGAAATAAGAAAAATATCACGATTCTTAGAATTTCCTTTTTTTCGGCAGTAAAATTTACAATGTATTTGTATAGGAATGTTTTCATAATGTCTTTTGATAAGGAGAACGTGCGTTCGATACCTGCTGAATTCTTTCGTGGAGATTGATAATGAAATCTTTTCTGCGATCAGTCTCTCTCTTCCGCTGATTCAAGAAGGATATTTTATCTTTTGGTAGTCAGATGCCTGTAGGACGCACTTGCGATCAGCGGAGGCAGTAATCAGACTGTGTGAATATCAGGAATGTTCTAAGATTTTGCATGTTGCACAAGTCTATTTGTACGCTTTATCGTGTTCTGGCATATTTACGTTCTCCTGTGAACACAGTCTTTCTAAGAAAGGATTCTACACATCACGAAAAGACGTCTATATTATATTTACCCACTTAAACCCCACTTTTATACAGTAAAACTGCGGTTTACCGGGTTACATGTACACATTATTTTTCTTATTTCTGCTCAAAATCATAGATTGTGGGCACTCGTTAGAACCGCCGCCCCGAGGCGGTTCTTACGAGTGCCCACAATCTATGTTTAGAGCAGATATGTAAAAAATATCAGGATTTGTATCAGAAAATTCTCATTTTTTGGTGGCAAAATGTTTCCAATATATTTGAATAGGCGTGTTTTCCTAATGTTTTAAAGAAATCACGCACCGATAAAACTAGTGGATCGATTGTCCGGGAAAATGATCCTGAACGGAGATTAAGGCTTTTTCGTTCACAGGGACCAGTTTCAAGCTTTTAGAGAGGAAAGATATAATATTCTTTAATAATATAGACAAGGGCACCATCGGGACAATATGACCAATCGTGAATGAAGTTGTGTATCCCTGGCAGTTTGTAACACACAAGTCAAAACTCTTGTCACACATGTAGATAACACATTTATGTATACAATAGTACCTGCTATCTCTTATCTAGTCTTCACGGTATGGAGACACATGGTTGAACGCCACACAGAATGTCCAGAATTGCTAAAAAATGATCTCGTGTAGCTAAGCCTGTCTGCTCGCTTCCCAAGAGATTCAAAGGTTTTCCAGGGCACAGCACAAAGAAAATTTATATCCATGTCCAGCATTTCCACCAATACCAATCATCTGTGTCCATAATTTCAATAAAGAATTGTAAATACTATTGCAAAACTTGAAAACAATAACAATTTTGACAGCTCTTGCTGTGGGAAGCCATGTTTTTGGATCTATTAGAAAGGAGCGATTTCATTGGTTAAAAATCTCAACAATTCAAATTGGGCAATGAAAAAATAATCTAATGCTATTACACCATGATTTATTTACTCCGGTTCTATAAATAGAAACATTGCTTCCCACAGCAAGAGCTGTCAAAATTGTTATTGTATCTACATGCTTAGCTACACGAAATCATTTTTGAGCAATTCTGACAAGAGTTTTGACTTGTGTGTTACAAACTGCCAGAGAAACACAACTTCATTCACGATTGGTCATATTTTCCCTATGTTTACAGCCACCGTGTCTATATTATTATAGGATAATATATCTTTCCTCTCTAAAAGCTTGAAACTGGTCCCTGTGGGTTCGTTTAACTCTAAAATTCCTGTATGTTATGCAAACGTAGTAATCCACAATCAGGCGCTACTTTCTGTGCCATATTACCTGGATCTTCCCAATGTCCCAGCTCTTGATTTGTTTGTTTGATTTGAGGTTTAAAGTTCCCGTCAACACTGTATATATCATTTTGGAGACCTTGCTTCCAATTTTGTGGGGCTTTTACCCGACACTGAGATGAAATGACATCACAATCCCTGTCGCCCAATGAAACCAATAGGGTTTACAAGCATGGACGGTCCTACTCGCAACGCTTTGCCTTGGCAGGCTTAGATCCTCTAAGCGGTTTATTAGTACTCGTGTGCGGTTTCAGTCCTGCGTGGAAGCATCGTGCAGCCCATGTACTTCTTCAAGCCCCGATGGGCGGGGGCCGGTCCCAGCTCTTGAACCGAGTCAAGTTTTACAGGTGACTTTCTGTACACAGTACTCTGACGTCACAACGACAAGGGTTGTGAAGCTATAAATAACCGTTACCTGGATTTCGTACAGATTATTTTGGTCACGAGGGCATCAGCAACGTAAAGCTTCTGTGCTTTGTAACTTTGAATCAATAGGCACACAATTGACCACAATATTGCTCCCCAGGAGGGAGGCAGAAATATTTTGAAGAGGTACTCGGTCAAAAAAGTTCCTATGCATAAAATTGCTTCTATTATCATAGTTACTACAAATGAAAAGTACACAAAATTTGTTTGGTTTTGTTAGAAGACTCAGTTTTTCATTCAAAAGCCCAGACTGTTTTTGTTTATGTTAACTCGCCAGGCTGGGCTATTGTTTTGAACTCCCAAGGATTTCGCAGAATAAATGATTAGAAACGCAAAGATTTAACACCATAAAAATACACTTAGCGCAAGATTTCTAAACTTTGATTTTGATACCATGTGTGTCCAATCCATACACACAAGATTTGGCGCTTTAGTTCCATTTGCTGAGAGAAACATGCGATCGTGTATAGGCGTCCGATTCTTTGAAGGTGTGTTCAGAATGCTGCTTTCAATTGAAACTCCATAGAAAATCGCAATTGGTAGTGCTACGTTCTATGTGAATTTTCTACATTAATTTCCATCGTTTTAATGGTGGCAACAAAGCGCGTTTCAAAGAAGTTGCAAAAATTGAATGCTAGGTATATGCGATTTTAATTGAAAGGGAGATAATCTGAGAATTTCACAAATTAAAGCATTTATTGTAGTGCAAGATTATGAGATATTGTAAAGGTAAAGTGAGTTTCGATGTTCAATGGATAGATCTTTCACGTCAGACACAAAATTATCATCTGCGCATGCGCAATGCCAATTCCTTGCAAAACCTTTCTCGGCACATATTGCAAGACCACTCTTGAGCAGAACAGTATGGGTAATGCAAATTTGTGCATTTTGTAAACGTCCGATTTGCATGTTTACAGCCACCTTAAGCTGAATAGCTATCGGATATCTACTATAAATATATACATTCCACTGGTATATTTTACAGGAATTTTCACGTGTGGAATGAGGTGTGGCTAGCACGAGGAGATATTGAAGTGAAGGGCATGGATGGTTGGAACGTTATTGACGCTACACCGCAAGAACTGAGCGAAGGTATTGTGCATCCCCTTAATTTCAGACAATCGCTCACATCAGTCAATTCCAAATATCGAGTAGAGTGTTATGAAAAATGCCTATCTTTTAGGTGTTTACAAGGTAGTACGAATGTGTACTACATCTCTCAAAACATTTTTCGCACCTACTGCTAATTCTGTCTGTCACGCCTTATCCTCTATGCAGAAGTTATTCCTTCAAGACCAGATACTTGCAAACAAACTCAGGACGCCTTATTCTTTGTAGGTTTCTTGTCCCTTGAGATGGATTAAAATTAAAATGCGCAACCCAGGGTTCAGACATAAAATCAACACTTTGCCATTTTGTGTTCCGACCACAATAAAGAGGCACCAAATTTGCTCAGTTTTTGACGATACATCGTTATCTTTTTTCCACAGTAGTAAATCTCAAACACTAAAATTTGTTACATGTAATGACTCATTCACACGACCATTTCCCCTACACAAACTGCACATGAACGTAAATTGAATTGGCGTTGCCAGGAAGTGAACGTACCTAAAGTAATCTATTTGCCAAGTAAACGAAAGCTGTTTCGCTGCTAAATAAGTATTCGAAATGTGAAAAATAGTTATCAGTATGAAATCTGTAAAATTACATTTATCGCACAAGACAAGACCGCATCCCATCACGAAAACACGCCTATATAATTTAGACCCCCTTGAATCCCCACTTTTATATAACAAAACTGGGGTTTACAGGGGTAAACCTTATTTTTCTTATTTCTGCTCTAAAGTATAGATTGTGTGTACTCGTTCGAACCGCCTCGATGAGGCGGTTCTAACTAGTACCCCTCGATAGAACCGCCTCAATGAGGCGGTTCTAACGAGTACCCTCAATCTATATTTTGAGCGTAAATAAGAAAAAAATCTCAATTTTTCATCTTAATAGTTCATTTTTGTCAGCGATAAAGGTTATAATGTATTAGTATAGGCGTGTTTTCGTAATACTGTCTCCTTTGAAAGTTTTGTGTTTTAAGCTTGTAAGCAAGATAACTCAAAAACTGTTCGAGCTTTTGCCCTGAAACTTTACAGAATGGTTGGGGATGACGAGAAGATGAACTGATTAACTTTTGACAAAAATCCATTTTTTTTTTTCTTGAGCTATGCCCCTTTGAAATTTTGCGCATTTGAAACTTGTAAGCAAGATATCTCAAAAACTGTACGATTTATTGCCCTGAAACTTTGCAGACTCGTTCAGGATGATGAGTAGATGAACCGATTAACTTTTGAAAAAAAAATCCGAATTTTTTTTTCTTCAGTTATGGCACTTTGATTTTTTTGCGTTTTAAGCTTGTAAGCAAGATAACTAAAAACTGTTTGAGCTATTGCCCTGAAACTTTACAGAATGGTTGGGGATGATGAGAAGATGAACTGATTAACTTTTGACAAAAATCCATTTTTTTTCTCGTCAGGATTATGCCCCTTACTTGAGTTATGCCACTTTGCGAAAAAAAAAAAACAACTTTGAAATCTTGTAAGCAAGATATCTCAAAAACTGTTCGAGCTTTTGCCCTGAAACTTTACAGACTGGTTTGGGATGATGAGTAGATGAACTGATTAGCTTTTGAAAAAAACTCCTATTATTTTCTTGAGTTATGGCCCTTTGATTTTCTTTTTTGCGTTTTAAGCTTGTAAGCAAGATAACTAAAAACACTGTTTGAGCTATTGCCCTGAAACTTTACAGAATGGTCGGGGATGATGAGAAGATGGATTGATTAACTTTTGACAAAAATCCATTTTTTTTTCTTGAGTTATGCCCCTTTAAAATTTTGCGCCTTTTAAGCTTGAAAGCAAGATACATGTATCTCAAAAACTGTTCGAGCTATTGCCCTGAAACGTTATAGGTTGATTCAGGATGATGAGTAGATGAACTGATTAACTTTTGAAGAAAATCCGAAGGATTATGCCGCTGTCTTGAGTTATGCTCCTTTGCAAAATACTTTGAAATCTTGTAAGCAAGATATCTCAAAAATTGTTCGAGCTTTTGCCCTGAAACTTTACAGAATGGTTGGGGTTGATGAGAAGATGAACTGATTAACTTTCGACAAAAAATCCTTTTTTTTCTTGAGTTATGCCCCTTTGAAATTTTGCGCGTTTTAAGCTTGTAAGCGAGATATCTCAAAAAACTGTTTGAGCTATTGCCCTGAAACTTCACAGGCTGGTTCAGAATGATGAGAATATGAACTGATTGGGTGAATTTTAATGCATTTGCATTTTTGGAGGACTTAATGCATGCTTGCTTAAGACAGGTTGCTTGCTTAATAGAGGTGGGCACTAAGACAGGTTTGACTGTATCTCTGAAACTGTATGAGCTATTGTCATGTAACTTAAAACACTGGTATGGGATGATAAATAAATGACCTGATTAACTTCAGTTTTTCTTGTTTTTCAGTGTTATGTTCCTTCTAAAATTTCAGCATTGCAGCCAAATAAAAAAACGATATCTCGGTTACTGTTAGGGACAAGCAGTGTTAGGGTCAAGGAGTGTTAGGGTCCAGCAGTTAGGGGCATTTTGTTTCATAAACACTGGCTGTAGTTCTATAAAAGTCACTACACCTAGGACGCTGAAAGTCTAACTTGCTGTAGATAGGATCGTATACAACATTTGACATTAAAACCCAACAATAAATGTAGGGGCTACAGTGAAGACAAGCTTTTATAAAAATAGCTGAATTTGATCCCAATACACTGAAAGTCTGATTTGCTTGAGATATCATCATACTGAATATTTGTGTGAGTTTCTTAAAATCCATCAATAAATGAAGGTACTAGAGCCACAATAAGAATTTTCTAAAACTAGTTACAGTGACCTTGACCTTGATATTAGCAACCTAAAAGTCAGTCTTGCTCAAAATAGTATCATATACAACATGTGTGTGAGCAATCTATTAATGTTATAATAATAATAATAATAATAATAATAATAATAATAATAATAATAATAATAAAAATAACCGACCTTATTTATAGAGGGTACTAGTACTTCTCCTACATTTTACATCTGATTTAGCTGAAACTTCATATACAATGTTCCGCTTTCACGAACAAGATGGCCACCAGAGCTAAAAATAGAGAAAATCTTCAAACGACAACTCCTTCTGTACCCTTTGGCCAATTTCATTCAAACTTCATAGGAATGTTGCTTAGATAATCCGCTACGAAAGTGGCTAAAACGATCCCGCTCCGGTGAACAAAATGGCCACCAACATCGTAAATTTGCTTCAAACGCGAACTTCTCTTAAACCCATGGGCCAGTTTGATTCAAACTTCACAGGAATGTTGCCTAGGTGACTCCCTACCAACATAGCTAAATTCGTTTCGCTCTGGCGAACAAGATGTCCGCCAGAGCTAAAAATAGAAAAAAATCAAACGACCACTCCTCGTGTACCCTTTGGCAAATTTCATTTATACTTCATAGGAATGTTGCTTATGTGACTCTTAACAAGAATAGCTAAAACAGCTCCACTCTGATTAGCAAAATGGCCGCCAGAGCTAAAAATAGGTAAACATCGTAAATTTGCTTCAAACGCGAACTCCTCCTAAACACTTGGGCCAGTTTGTTTCAGACTTCACAGGAGTGTTGCCTAGGTGACTCCCATCCAAAATAGATATAATCGTTCCGCTCTCACGAACAAGATGACCGCCAGAGCTACAAATATAAAAATCATAAAACGACAACTCCACCTGTACCCTTTGTCCAATTTCATTCTAACTTCATTGGAAAATTGCTTTGGTGACTCTCTACAAAAATAGCTTAAACGGTTCCAATTAGCAAAATGGCCGCCACAGCTACAAATAGAAAAAACATGGTAAATTTGCTTCAAACATAAACTCCTCCTTAACCCTTAGACCAATTCGATTGACACTTCACAGGAATGTTGCCTAGGTGACTCCCTACCAAATATAGTTAAAATCATTCCGCTCTGACGAACAAAGTGCCTTCCAGAGCGAATAATAGAAAAAACTCTTCAAACGACAACTCCTCCTGTACCCCTTGGCAAATTTCATTCATACTTCATAGGAATTTTGCTTAGATGATCCGCTACCAAAATGCCTAAAACGCTCCCGCTCCGGTTAATAAAATGGCCACCAGAGCTAAAGTAGAAAAAACATCGTGAATTTGCTTCACGCGCGAACTCCTAAACCCTTGGACTAATTCGATTCAAACCTCACGGGAATGTTGACTAGGTGACTCCCTACCGAAATAGCTAACATTGTTCCGCTCTGACGAATAAGATGGCCGCCAGAGCTAAAAATAGAAAAAAAACTCTTCAAACGACGACTCCTCCTGTACCCTTTGGCAAATTTCATTCATATTTCATAAGAAGGGTGCTTAGATGACCCCCTACCAAAATAGCTAAAACGGTTCCGCTCTGATAAACCAAATGGCCATCAGAGCTGAAAAGAAAAACATCGTAAATTTGCTTCAAACGCGAACTTCTCCTAAACCGTTGGGCCAGTTTGTTTCAACTTCATAGGGATGCTGCCCAGGTCATTACCTACCAAAATAGCTAAAATCGTTCCGCTCAGACGAACAAGTTGGACACCAGAGCTAAAAGTAAAACAAAATCGTTAAACCAAAATTTCTCCTGTAGTCTCAGGTCAATTTCATTCAGGCTTCTAAGGAATGTTGCTTAAGAGACCCTCTACCAAAATTGCTAAAACATTTATGCTCAGATGAGCAAAATGGCCACCGGAGCTAAAAATAGGAAAAACGTAAATTTGCTACAAATGTAAACTCCTCCTTAAACACTTGAGCCAAGTTGATTCAAACTTCACAGGCGTGTTGCTCAGATGCTTCCCTACAAAAATAGCTAAAATCATTCTGCTCTGATGAACAAGATGGCTGCCAGTGCTAAAAATAAAAGAATGTCGACAGTTTGGCTCAAACACGAAATTCTCCTGAACCCTTGGGGCAGTTTCATTCAAACTTCACAGGAATGTAAGTGCAACTGCTATGCTTCATTGAATGGCTGACACCCACATGACTTTCAGAAGCTATGTAACAACTTTATATCATATGAGCGATTCAGGGCCATCATGGCCATCTTGTTCAAAAACACATGATGGATACTGTTCCAATTTGCAATATTTAGTCCAAAGCAATACCCCCACCAATATGTATGCACATGACCTCAATGACATTTTTCCAGGCAAGCTATTGTGTTTGTTATCCCCTATTCTGCAGGTGTTTTCACTTGTGGTCCCTGTCCTGTGGCAGCTGTGAAGAGGGGGTTGTGTTCCATTCCCTATGATACCATGTTTGTGTATGCAGAGGTCAACGCCGACCGTGTCTACTGGAATATGTTACCGAATGGTGATCTGAAGAGAAAAAAAGTGAAACCGCATAGGTAAAAACTAACAATGGTACACATTATGAAAACTCACCCGTGCGACATAATGCATTTTTCACATGTCCAAAATCGCTACTTTTCTGATAAAAATCCTTGATTTTTTTGTTATAAATGGTCATAACATAGGTTGTGGGTGCTTGTTAGAACCGCCTCATTGAGGCGGTTCTAACAAGTACCCACTATCTATTGTGAGTGCTTGTTAGAACTTGTTAGAACCGCCTTGGTGAGGCGGTTCTAACGAGTACCCACAACCTATGTCTAGGTGCAGGAATAAGCAAAATAATGTAGCCCCAAAACCCAAATTTTCTCATTATAAAGTGGGGTTTAGGCGGGTGTTCATTTCACGGACTTGTTCACGTGATGAACTATAGTTTTGTCTCAAATTAGGTCCTTTCTTCATCTTTAAGGGAACGGATATGCTTAGGTAAACCCTATTGGTTTCATTGGGCGGTAGAATGTCATTTCATCTCAATGGCGGGTAAAAGTCCCACAAAATTGGAAGCAGCGTCCCAAAATGACCTTTACAGTGTTGACGGGGACGTTAAACCTCAAATCAAACAATTTATTGGCGACAACTAAAGGCCATCTACAAAACATTAAGATAACCCACCAGGGTCCAGTTGTTCATAGCCTCGTTAGCTTAACGAGCTCGTTAGTGGTCATATTGTTAACTCTTCTAGCAAGTACAATATCATAAATTTTGGTATTTTTGCTGAAAAATGTGAGCAGCTTTTGCGACTGCAAAAGCTGCTCATATTTTTTCAGCAAAAATTTAAGCATATTTGCCATATTTAATGATCAAAGTTTTAACGATACGTTAACTAACGACGTCGTTAGATTTGAACAACTGGCCCCAGTTCAACATAGTGCATTTTCTCACATCTCCAAAATGGCTACTTTTCTGATGAAATTCCGTGATATTTATTTTATTTATACTGCAAACTCTTCAAGTTGAGGCGGTTCTAACGAGTATCCACATCCTATGTTTGGTGCAGAAAAAAGAAAAATGATATATACCGCCGTAAACCCCAGTTTTCCGTATATAAAGTGTGGTTTAGGGGGTGTTCATTTCACGGCTATGTTCACGTGATAGACTCAAATTATGTAATTTCTTAAATTTTAACAGAAAGGATATGCTTTTAGGGCCATCGGCGAAGGTTCAGCCATGGGTAGGATACTTTTTCGTCCAATGCCCACGCTCGTACTTTCCGCTGCACCTGTCCTTTATTACTTTTGATTTTTAGCTCACCGTCACGTAGTAACGAGGTGAGTATTTGGGATCACTTTTTGTCCGTCGTCGTTCGTCGTGCGTGCGTCCATGCGTCCGTGCGTAAACAATTTCTTTAAACGACATCTCCTCCGAAACCACTGATCGGACTTTGATCAAACTTCACAGGAATTATCCTTAGGTGGACCCCTTTCAAAGTTGTTCAAATGGTTCCGGTCCGTTGCACATCTAGGTCGTTGGGGTCAAAAATAGATTTTTTTTTTTTACCGAAAACTTAAAAAATCTTCTTCTCTGAAACCGCAAGGCCCAGGTCTTTGATATTTAGTATGAAGCTTCATCTTGTGGACCTCTACCAAGATTGTTCAAATTATAGTCCTGGGACCAAAAATGCCCCCGCTCGCTCCGGGGCCCTTTGGTTTTACATAGGCTTATATAGGGAAAATCTTTAAAATCTTCTTCTCTGAAACCACAAGACCCAGGTCTTTGATATTTGGTATGAAGCTTCATCTTGTGGACCTCTACCAAGATTGTTCAGATTATAGTCCTGGGGCCAAAAAATGCCCCCGCTCCGTGGCCCTTTGGTTTTACATAGACTTATACAGGGAAAATCTTTTAAAATCTTCTTCTGTGAAACCACAAGGCCTAGGTCATTGATATTTTGTGTGAAATTTCATCTAGTGGACCTCTATCAAGATTGTTCAAATTATAGCCCTGAAGCCGAACATGCCCCGCCCCGAAACCCTTTGGTTTTTCATAGACTTATATAGGGAAATCTATAAACATCTTCTGCTCTGAAACAGCTAGGCCAATGTCTTTGATATTTGGTATGGAGCTTCATCTAGTGGACCTTTACCAAGATTGTTCAAATTATAGCCCTCGGGCCACAAATGCCCCCGCCCCGGGGCCCTATGGTTTTACATAGATTTATATAGAGACAGTCTTTGAAATTCTTCTTCTCTGAAACAGCAATGCCCAGGTCTTTGATATTCAGTGTGAAGCTTCATCTAGTGGACCTCTGTCAAGATTGTTTAAATTATAGCCCTGAGACCAAAATTGCTCCCGCCCCGGTGCCATTTGGTTTTACATAGGCTTATGTAGGGCATATCTTTAAAAAAAATCTTCTTCTCTGAAACCGCAAGGCCCAGGTCTTTGATATTTGGTGTGTAGTTTATCTAGTGGACCTTTGCCAAGATTGTTCAAATTATAACCTTTGTTGATGTCATAGGGTATTGGTATATAGCACACTTGTACTGCCTTGCGGTACAAGCCGGCTTTTATAGCGACGCGATAGAGTGTTGGCCTGTCGATCTGGCGGACCGGGTTCAAAGGTGTGTAGCATTTTTTCACCTGTTACATTTGGCGCTCACCGTAAATAACCCACATGTGCATTAAAACTCCTTGAGTATCATTTCACGTGATTCTCGGACTCCCAGAAATTCGAGGACGAATTTCAATGTGGAGGGGGAGAATGTCATAGGGTATGGGTATATAGCACACTTGTACTGCCTTGCGGTACAAGCCGGCTTTTATAGCGACGCGATAGAGTGTTAGCCTGTCGATCTGGCGGACCGGGTTCGATCCCCGGCCGGGTAAAGGTGATTAGCATTTTTTTCACCTGTTACATTGATATTTGGTATGAAGCTTCACCTTTTTAGACCTCCCTCAACAATATGCACATTATAGCCTTGGGGTCAATAATGGCTCTCCTCGGGGCCCACTCGTTACTCTATGGATAAGGTGAGCGATCCAGGGCCATCATGGTCCTCTTTTTCTTTCTTTCTTTTCTTTTTTATTGATTGAATCTAGCACGCTTATGTATAGACATATTCTTTTTAAATACGGGTCAACATTTATAGGGAAGAATTGCTCCACAGGAGCAGGAGCAATTTTTTCCTCAAGGTGTTGGCCCCCTTTTTGTATGGATGTAATTTTAATCTTAATAATAGCGAGCGACAACGAGTAACCTCCCAAACCCAATTTGAAATAAAAGCAATTTGAGAAATTTGGTGTATACTTTTGAAAGGATATAACGATAGAGTAACCATGATCAAAGCATTCTTGAGGAAAGGTTGTTTGTCCAACTGATGTTCTACTAAATAAAGAGCTAGAGCGCAACGGAGATATGACTGTCTCTGAAACTGTCCAGAACCAGTACTTTGTCTCATTCAAACAGTGCAATATTCAGACAAATAATCCTTCTAGTGTCCCACTTTATCTTGCCCCTGGTATCTTGTACTCATCTGGGCTATTTAGTCCCCACGGACAAGATACTATAGCAATGGTACGCATATTGACTCCCTCTAGGTTCCTCTTTTTTTGTCTGTCTTCGCTACAATTTCTGCCCAATTATAATGTTTAGCTCATCTGAGCACATAGCGCTCACTGTGAGCTAAAGTGATTGCTATGTTTCCGTCATCGGTCATTCCACAGGGCCGTATGTCAACAATTCGTTTTCCACACAAATATTTCTGTTATAGCCTTTTGTAATATTATAAATTTTGCAAGCCTCGCTACTTTGGGCATCTCCTTCCTGATGCCCGGGACTTCCGTGGAGTGTGGGCCATGTTTGCTGATGTTGGCTCGGTGGGGGACGCCTATAAGTTCCCTGGTAGGCGTCTCTTGCCTGATGCCTCCAGTTGACCTGTCTCATGAGCTACGTCGGTCGGTGGTGCTTGGAGGGGGATGTGCTGTGTTTAACGGGTCTTGTCCAACATCCGTTTTGGTTTCAAAACTTTGGGGTTTAGACACACTGATGAAGATTAAATGTCAGAAAGGCCTCTGTGTCACAAAATTTGGTATAGTTACACTTTAATTATAGCCCTGAACCAAAATGCTAAAATGGTTCCACTCCATTGAATCAAATGGCCACCAGAGCCAGAAGTAGAATTACCTTTAAACAACATCTATTCCTGGGCCATTGGCCGCATTACGAAAACACGCCTATACAAATATATTGTAAATCTTACCGAAAAAACAAAAAAACAAAAAAAAAAAAAAACGAATTTTTAAGATGAATAAATGGGATATTTTTCTTATTTCTGCTCAGAAATACGAAAAATAAGGTATACCCCTGTAAACCCCAGTTTTACGACATTAAAGTGGGGTTCAAGGGGGTCAAAATGATAAAGGTGTGTTTTCGTGATGGGATTTCAAAATTATTTCGCAGAAATGTTCCTTGGGTGGCCCTCTACCAAAATCGCTAAAATGGTTCCGTTCCGCCAAACAAAATGGCCGCCAGATCTAATAATATTACAAAAACTTGAAACACATCTCCTCTAAGGCTATTGGCCGGATATCAAGATATTTTTGCAGAAATGTTCCACGGATGACCCTCTACCAAAATTGCTAAAATCGTTTTTCTCCGCTCAACAAAATGGCCACCGGAGCTAAAACAAATCTTTAGACGACATCTCCTAAGCCAATGTCCCGATTACATAATGCTTTCACACAAGCGTATATTGGATCGCCCTCTAAAATGGCTCCACTCTGCAGAACAAAACTCGAACCAAAGCTAAAAATAGAAAAAACCCACCTTAAACGACATTTCCACCCCAAAGAATGGCTCCTAGCGAACATTTGCCAATTCTTCAAAAAAAGAAAGACAGGGCTTTTCCTCGTAATTATCACTCGGTGTACCTGTCCTGTGTTCTGTGTAATTGCTTGAACAAATAGTCTGCTCAAACATCATGGCCTACTTGAATGAACATTTAGTATACAGTTTGGGTCTAAGGTGATGATGACCTGATAAAATTTTAACGAAATTCCGAAAATATTTAACGGAGTTACGCCCCTTTTTTGACTTACGCATTGTGGCAATGGGGAAACCTTGTGAACAAAATATCTTGAGAACCGCTGGAGCTAAGCTTATGATATTTAGTATACAGATTGGTTCTACGGTGTAGATGACCTGATTAACTTTTGACGAAATTCCGAAAATAGTTAACAGAGTTATGCCCCTTTTTGGACTTATGCATTGTGGCTATTGGGAAACCTTGTGAACAAAATATCTGGAGAACTGCTTGACCTATATGGAATGAGCATGAAAATTAAGTGACCCCGTATTTTTTTCTTTTCGTAGGACTTGTTTTTGCAGAGTTATGCCCCTTTTCGGACTTATGCTTTTGTGGCTATTGGGAAACCTTGTGAACAAAATATCTGGAAAACCGCTTGAGCTAGGCTCATGATATTTAGTATACAGTTTGGGTCTAAGGTGTTGATGACCTGATTAACTTTTGACGAAATTCCAAAAATAGTTAACGGAAGTACGCCCCTTTTCGGCCTTACGCATTGTGACTATGGGGAAACCTTGTGAACAAAATATCTGGAGAACCGCTCGAGCTAGGCTTATGATATTTAGTATACAGATTGGGTCTAAAGTATAGATGACCTGATTAACTTTAAACGAAATTCCGAAAATATTTAACAGAGTTATGCCCCTTTTTGGACATGCATTGTGGCTATGGGGAAACCTTGTGAACAAAATATCTGGAGAACTGCTTGAGCTAGGTTCATGATATTTGGTATGCAGTTTGAGTCTAAGGTGTAGATGACCTGATTAACTTCTGACGAAATTCATAAAACATATAATAGAGTTACGCCCCTTTTCGGACTTATGCATTGGCTAAAGGGAAACCTTGTGAACAGAATATCTGGAGAACTGCTTGAGCTAGGTTCATGATATTTGGTATATAGTTTGGATCTAAGGTGTAGATGACTTGATTAACTTTTGACGAAATTCCGAAAATATATAACATAGTTATACCCCTTTTCAGGCTTATGCATTGTGGCTATAGGGAAACTTTGTGAACAAAATATCTGGAGAACCGCTAGAGCAAGGCTCATAATATTTCGTATACAGTTTGGGTACTCTACATAAATTTTAGCACAGTTTATGAATATTGTACCAACTGACAGTTCTTTCACGGCAGAGGCATATTTTTAAATTATGTTTTTTTTAATTATGTGTCTATTAGTGGCAAGCATATGGTTGGGGGCATAGTGTTTCACAAAAACAGTTTCTAGTTAAACTTTAATCAAATAGCCCCCTCGAGGAGCTGATGTACAGAACCCATAAACAAACCATGCCAACTAAAGGTCATGGTCAAAGGCGAAGGTCACAAGGTTGAGCCTTGTTATTAAAGTGCGTCGGAGGATTTGGCTCCCCCACAGACTGCTTTCTTGTTGAAAATAAATGATGTCGTTAGCTAACATATTTTTAAACCTTTGATAAATTAAAATGGCATATATCATTTGCAAGGCTATACTCACTTTTTGACACAAATACCTGAGTAATAGATATGGTAATAGCTTGATTAGTAAACATTTTGACAACCAACGAGCCTATCATCACAAAAACACGCCTTTATAACTTGAATTTGCCCCCATTAAACCCCACATTTATACAGTAAAACTGGGGTTTACAGGGGCATACATTATTTTTCTTATTTCTGCATTAAAGCAAATTTGGGGTACGCGTTAGGGCCGCCTCACCAACCCAGTTCTAACCAGTTCCCGTAGTATATGTTTTGAGCAGAAATGTGAAAAACTGTCAGAATTTTTTATCTGAAAATTTCCATTTTTGGGTGGTTAAATTTTAAATATATCATACTATGCGTTTTTTGTAAGGTTAAGCAATTGATGTTTTGATGACTGGTCCCTTACGTTTAGCTGGTAGCAGAGATCTTGTTGCATCGCGAAAACATGCA
The DNA here is from genome assembly GCA_963580285.1 of Lucinisca nassula. Classification (NCBI taxonomy): domain Eukaryota; kingdom Metazoa; phylum Mollusca; class Bivalvia; order Lucinida; family Lucinidae; genus Lucinisca; species Lucinisca nassula. The sequence goes on from OY757017.1 coordinate 125,252,195, forward strand.
TATATAATTCTGACCCCCTTGAATCTCACTTTTATATAGTAACACTGGGCTTTACAGGGTCAACCTTATTTTTCTTTTTTCTGCTCTAAAATATAGATTGTGGGTACTCGTTAGAACCGCGTCGTTGAGTACCCAAAATCTATATTTTGAGCAGAAATAAGAAAACAATATCACACTTTTTCATCTTAAATTTGACTTTTTCCGCGGTAAAATTTACAAGTATTCGTATAGGGCATGTATTTGTAATGTATGTTTGTACCACACCGGCACAAATGAAACTTGCCTACTTTGAATATTCCTATTGCAGTGTTGGAAAATGCATTTATACCAAGAACCCTAAATACAACCCTCGAAACCCCAAAAGCAAGAAAGGGTCGAACATAACGCATGAGTACAAGTTTGAGGAGGGGAGTGTTGATGAAAGACAAACTGCATTGACGGCGCATAAAGTTGCTCGAGTTCAGAGAGATGTCTACACCACAAAAACGGAGGAAGCGGTATTTATTTATCTGTTTATTTGTTTATTGATACTTATTTGTTTTTGTTTTTTTTTACTTAAGCCAAAACACGAGAACGGACCTTACATTACGAAAACACGTCTATACAAATACATTGTAACCTTTATCACCGAAAAAATGAAAATTTTAAAATGAAAACTTGAAGATCAAAATATAAATTGCGGATACTCGTTAGAACCGCCTCATCGAGGCGGTTCTAACGAGTACCAACAGTCTGTATTTTAGAGCAGAAATAAGAAAAATAAGGTTTACCCCTGCAAACCCCAGTTTTACTAGATAAAAGTTGGGTTTGAGGGGGGTCAAAATTACATAGGCGCGTTTTCGTGATGTTTATGTTTATTTGTTTATTGATGTTTTTACGTCAGCCAAACCACAAGACCGGGCCTTAATTATTCCCTTTTAACCTTTTTGTACCAAATGGAATCGTCCTCCTAATATATGGCAGGGGTCCATTTAAAATTTTAAGGTTTTCAGGTTGTGTTTTCATCAAAATTTATTTGGAAAATGCCTGAACTTTTAGAAACATTGTAGGCCCTGATCAGACGCCGCATACTGTGGTGTCTGATCTGGGCTTGCACTGTTTGCCAGGGTACCCTTTTTGGGGTTTCTGGTACAAAATGGGTTAATATGCATGTACTGCTAACAGATAGGGTTTGATCCTTGGTAATTTGCAATATCTCTTCTACATGTCTGCAACCAGAAAAGGCTCTGGCGAGACTGCGTGTAAACATTACGAAAACATGCCTATTCAAATACATTTTAAATTTTACCGCCGAAAAACAAATCTTTTCAAATGAAAAATTGTGATATTTTTTCTTATTTCTGCTCAAACTGTACATTGTGAGTACGTGTTAGAATCGCCTCGGCGAGGCGGTTCTAACGAGTACCCAATATTGAGCAGAAACAGACAAAATAATTTATGCCCCAGTAAACTCTCAGTTTTACTGTATGAAAATGGGGTTTAAGGGAGGTGGGGGGGGGGGGGCAAATTATATAGGCGTGTTCTCGTGATGGGCAGGAAAGCCTGAGCTTTTGTCGATCGCTAATGATGCAATTATGTCTCTTTTCTCATGGGCTAGCTAAATTATTGCACGGACGCGGTGTCATCTATGGGTCTGTACTGTTTGTCAGTGATATAATTAAGAAATGAAATTTATTTTTCTGCAGCTCATGGAAGTATGAACGCAGTGGGTCGCGTGTAAAGTAAATGAACCCCGAAGGTGTTCATGTAAACTTTGCTAGCGACCCACTGTCGTTCATACTTTAATGAAAAGCAGAAAAATTAAGTTTATTTTTTATATTTACATTATTTGCCCCTCATCACTGGGCGAAAAAAATGCTTGCAGGGCAAACTTTTAAAGCTGAAAAACATTTACACGCTGTTTTTCTACAAGGAGCGGAGCAGCGTTTATAGGGGTGTAGACTGTTTTTAAAGAAGTTTATTTAAGAAATAGATCAGCTCCAGCTGTGATTTGTTGAGTAATAAATCACAGTTTAGAGGTCAATTGTAAAGTAGACAAATCACGTGCGCGTAGCGCGCGTGATTTATCTACTTACAACTGACCGACAAACTGTGATTTATTACCTAACAAATAACTGGCCAGAGCTGATCTATTTCGATTCTAACACGCTGAAACTCGGCAATAATGCTGTTGTTTCCTTCAAATTCTCACAACTTTTCGCCATTGTTAGAAGAAATCCCGCTAAAATTATCGACTAAAACACATGCATTTATATCCTTTTCAAACGTTTTCGATGCGAGAAAATGACGTTACACCGTCTAACGTCAAGGAAATCGACTAGTGACGTCATTAATTGGCAGTTTTTAATGACGTCACTCGTCCTTGTCGTCATTTGTTGTAGATAAAACACAGTTATTTTCCATTGCCTATATAGGTGCGCTGTGTTAGAATTAAGAGCAATCTTGCAAACCGCACTTGAAAAGCAAAACGGGGGTGCATGCATATACTAATCGTAATTTAAATCGTCCTTAAAAAGACACGGACTACATGCAACAATTCATCAGCCTGCAATAGAAGTGAAGGCTATGAACTGGAATCGATACAACTCACCAACACCTCCCATCAGAGACACTAAAGGGAAGGAACACGAACATTAAATAACTAGACCCTAATTGTAAGTTCAATTGTGAAAAGGCAAACGGACAGTTACTTTCTTATAAAATGGCCACTCGGCTATCTGAAAACAAAAAGATAAATGCGATACACACACTCAAAAACAAACCATTACAAAAATAAACCGCGACAGAAGAATTGCCTTGGAACGGTTAGTGAAAAGAATTTAACTGGGGGTGGGGGTGGGCTTAAATCGATTTTACGCTTGGGGCCGCAATCCTCGCCGTTTATTCCGTCGCGATTTAGACAAATAAATAATTTGTTCAGTCCGCATTAAGGCGTCCTAACTTATCCGTGCAACATCTCCGTAAACACAAAACTCAAACAACGACAGAGATGAAACGACGGAGAGAATTAGACAACAACAAACCACTGAAATGCTGGAGCAAATGAAAACAAACATTTAGACTCCGATGTGCCCAACCAGAGACAGAGCATCAGGTATCAACCAACATTTCAGAAGTAAGCCTTTACGCTGGAACCGTCATAGAATCTGAGGCCTGAACCACAGGCATGCAATCAAAGAGGGAAGTAAAGTTATAAACTATGATTGGGCTAACGACCATGCATGCAGTCTGTCGTATAATATTTATGTTGCACCCAATATTTTTACATCGAAGAATGCTTTTACGAAATATTGCAAGTATATATTTTCCTGAATTTATTTACAAAGTCACCAACAATTCGGGCTCCGATAGACCTTGTTGCAGCAGAGATTTAAGTCCAACATTGAATTCTGAAATTAAATCGAAGTGACGCCTAAAATTTTGAAAATGCTTAAACCTGTACCCAGTTTTATAGTTGTCCTTTTGGCTTCCCGCTTGTGGCGTTTTCATAATGATGAAGTTGTTTTAAGTTCGTGTGTCTTTTCCGTTTGCTGTCTTGGATAGGAGGTGTTAGGTAACAATATTAATTCATGATCAGTGATCTTGCTTCCACTTCCTTGCTTCCAAAGAATAACCCTTCTGTATAACATATTTAACGTCACTACAGCTGGTGCCTGGGAATGTGTGGCGGCCGTTAAAAGTCTCCCTGCACTAATTGGCCGAAACTAGCTAGTCTGGCCCAGAAAACATGTACATATTTTTCAGTTCTGTGGTGTATTGTTTGCTACCAAAGGATAGCCCTTCTATAGAACTTATTTTATATTGCGAGGCATTCGCATGGTTTCAGAAGTATAATGCTTTCAAAGAAATTAGGTTTTGGGTACTTCTTAGAACAGCCTCCAGAAGTTGGTTCTAGCAAAAATTCACAATCGTTACCATATTGCAAGATAAAAAAGAGTACTAAGAATATGTTCTATTAAAGGGTTTTCCTTTTGAAGCAAAGACTACACCACAGGCTATGAAGTTCTGGGCCAGACTAGCTAGTTTCGGCAAATTATGCCTCATCAGTGACCCACAAATATTTTCTTCTTTGTAGATATGTTGTTGTTTTTTTTGTCCATCAAAATTTAGTTTGTTGGTACAATGGGGCGAGCGATTCGAACACGTTTTTGAGAAGATTGCACAACTGTCCGCGTTACTCCTCCTTATCCTGAGCTATCCCAGCAGGTACATGACGTAATTGTGACGTCACATCGACGTTGGTACAATGTCATGCCGTTTAGGCAACGTCAAATCTTCGTCGGTGCAACGTCATGACGTTGCAACGACGTAGATTTGACGTTCCCCTAATTACGTGTGTTTTCTGGGGATGCTTCAAGCATTCATAGTTAAGAACAACCTAAAAAACGACAAAACGTTTGAAAAATGGCATGCATGGAGCCATCAACTGTATAGGAGTATATTCAAATTTTCATCTATATGACTTCCACTTCAAATAAAATACACATCGTATATATCATTCTCGCCCCCGCCCATCGGGGATTGGAGAAGTAGATTTGGCTGCATGGTGCTTCCACGCAGAGCTGAAACAGATGACACATGAGTACTGGTAAACCATTTAGAAGGACTAAGCCTGCCAGGGCAAAGTGATGTGAGTCAGACCGTCCAATGCTTATAAGCATTTTGGTTTCACTGGGCGACAGGGCTTGAGATGTCAAACAAACAAACACCATATATATGAAAAGCACGTTCAACTCTAATTTGTATTCTGTGACAGCGTGCCTATATAGGCAATGGAAAATAACTGCGTTTTATTCTACAACAAATCACGGCAAGGAAGAGTGTGACGAGCGACGTCATTAAAAACTGCCAATTGATGACGTCACTTGTCTATTTCCTTGACGTAAGACGGTGTATCGTCTTTTTCTAGCATTGAAAACGTTAGAAAAGGATATAAATGCGTGTGTTACAGTCGATAATTTTAGCGGGATTTCTTCTAACAATGGCGCAAAGTTGTGAGATTTTGCCGGAAACAACAACGTTATTGCCGATTTTCAGCGTGTTAGAATCGAAATAGATCAGCTCTAGTCTGTGATTTGTTGAGTAATAAAACACAGATTGTCGGTCAATTGTAAGTAGACAAATCACACGCGCTATGCGCTCGTGATTTGTCTACTTTACAACTGACCTCCAAACTGTGATTTATTACTCAACAAATCGCAGTTAGAGCTGATCTATTTCTTAAACATTTCGCGTTCACACTACCAAAGTTAGCATTTTGTAATTTACCTAACTCCAGAAAATGAGAGGAGTTACGGAAATAATTGTTATTTACATGTAATAACCCTCAATTTTTAACTGAAAAAAAAAAAAATATTATTGGAACTCTTCAGAAGCCCCTTATAGATTCTAAGAAGTATTCATAACATATTTTTAATTTAGAAATAAAATTTTCATTCTCATTCTTAACCGCAGCTGTTGTAATAGTGGTTGCAAGGAATGTGCAATTCAGTCTGAGAATACATTATATATACAATATTATTTTCTCGAAAAATATTCATTTCTTCTTCTTTATTTTATTCCTCATGAAATTTAGTGATGATTTATTTGAAAGAATAAATATGGTTTATTTTGAGTGTTTGTCATTTACATACTGTGTCAGCATTTTCTCTATGGTCCTTGCAGGTATTTAATTTCATTTCTAACCTGCATCACTTCAGTTTTGGCATTGAGCCTGACTAGCGTGGATGTTATTATTCAATTACATTCACAATTTAACTACCTTTATATATTGGATTAATAAACTTGATGTGTGTGTGTGACAGATAGAGGACAATTATCTTTACTAATTGCCTGAGTGCTTCATACCGTATTTGTTACAAAAGTTGACTTAGTCAGTTTTGAAAAATGGCTTCACAGAATCGCAAAAAACAAAAGAAAGCAGCCATATGACTTAAATAATCCAGCAAATTGGACTGCAGCTCAACTACGGACTGAATTAGAGAAGTTGGGATATAAGTTAACATCAACTTCGATTCCGAAAAGTGCTCTCAAACAAATTTATGAACAAATTATTTCACATGTGCGTGATCAGAGAAACAGTAATGGTGGATTTGATGCCAGAGAAGAAGTGGAAATAAATGAACCTTGTGCCCCTGAGAGCTCTAAAACGACTCCTAATGAATTAGGGACACTGTCTTCAAGGACTGGAGATAATCAAGTGTTGTCAGACAGTTTGTCTGTAGTGCCGGATAGTGCTGAACCAGTCTCTGCTATTACAGCGAACACTGTTGTCACAATGACTAACTCATCAGTGGATAATGCAAGCTCTTCAACAACCTGTGCTAACATGTCTAATGAACTGATTCAGAACACACTCAGTATGGTGTCTACCATGCAAAGTACCATATCAAGTCTTCAATCTACTGTCAATACTTTGTTGTTAAAGCAACCGACTGCAGGGCAGGAGAAAGCAAACCAGCTAGAGCATTTTTACAAGGACAAAACATCAGAGCCTTTGACTAGCCCTGCTCCTGTAGTTTGTAATGGAGTTGCAGCAGATGAGTTACCACATATTGATGTGGTCACAGACTCTGTGAAGAAAAACATTTTAAGTGGTAAATATGTAAATCTAGCATGTTTACTAATTCCAGACTTTGAGGTGAAAAGTACATCACAGGATAACATTTATGGATTTGATTTTCTCAAGATTGGCCATAGAGATCACCGTCTTGATAGATCTTTGTCTATTACTCAGTTTTATAAGGCTTTTGGGGTCTATAAACGAGTTATGTGTGGGGCATATCCTCAGCGTCGAACTGAACTGGATTTGTATGAGGCTGATATAGGTAACATTTATGAGCATTACGGTGAGGTTTTTTATCAGTATCATGTTCAGTTCTCTAAAAGGGCATCTGCTTATCTTGAAAAAGGAATTAAAATTGATTGGTCTAAGCGGCATAAAGACCTTTTTCAGCTTTTGATTGGGGGTGCTAAAACTAAACTTTGTGAGCACTGTGGTCAAACTGACCACCAGAGCCCTTTTTGTCCAACCCAAATTTCTGTCCTGTCCAATGGTAAAAAATCTAATGAAAGAACTAGGATGAATAAAGACTCTTTGGGAAGGTCTAAACTGTTCCATCAAGGTGTAGAGATTTGTAATAATTTCAATTCAGCTAAAGGATGCAGCTATTCTACATGCTCCTTCAGTCATGTTTGCAAGAAATGCAGAAAACTTGGTCATGGAGAGACTTCATGTAGATCACAGCCACAGTCTAAGCCTAGTGCAGATCCAAATAAGGTCCCTGAAAAGCCTAAATCCTCAACTTCAGGCTGACTAAATTTGTTTCATTCAAGAATTGCTTCTACCCCTATTGACACTCACAGATTAGAATTTGAATTGAGGAATCATCCAGACAAACATTTTGTTACATATTTGCTTTCAGGCTTACGCGAGGGTTTTGACATCATGGTGCCAGATATTGCCTTGCCCAATAAGGAGTGTAGGAATTTGTTGTCAGCTTTTAACAACCCTGACGTTGTTCAGCAACTTCTTGAATCTGAGGTTGAGAATGGGTTTTTATATGGTCCTTTTTATGAGCCTCCTTTCAAGAATTACAGAGTGAGTCCCCTGGGGGTAGCTACTGGGAAATACTCTGGAAAGAAAAGGCTTATAGTTGATATGTCATCACCCCATAATGATTCCAAAAATGTCAGCATTAATGAGCTTATTGATAAAGAGTCTTGTAGTCTGTCTTATGTGAAAGTTGATGATGCGATTAAAGAAATACTCAAGTGTGGAAAAGGGGCCCTTATGTCAAAATTTGATATCTCTAATGCCTTCAAGGTTATGCCAATCAAAGTCAGTCAATGGCCATATTTTTGTGTCAAATGGAAGCAAAAGTATTATGTCTTTGTTAGATTAGTCTTTGGCTGTCGGTCCTCCCCATGTATATTTGACACCTTGTCGCAGGCACTTTGTTGGATTGCACAAAATAACTATGGCGTCCAAACAATATTTCATCTCCTTGATTTGTTTGTTTGTTTGATTTGAGGTTTAATGTCCCCGTCAACACTGTAAAGGTCATTTTGGAGACGTTGCTTCCAATTTTGTGGGACTTTTACCCGACATTGAGATGAAATGACATCTCAATCCCTGTCGCCCAATGAAACCAATAGGTTTATTAGTTTGGACGGTCCGCCTCGCACCGCGGTTCCTGGACAGGCTTAGATCCTCTAAGCGGTTTACCAGTACTAGTGTGCGGGCCAGATTCAGCTCTGCGTGGAAGCATCATGCAGCCCATATATTTCTTCAAGCCCCTATGGGTGGGGGGCGGATTCATCTCCTTGATGACTTCCTCACTGTAGATGTACCGGATTCTTGTGCTGGACATCGAACAAATGCCGTACTTACCCTGATGTTCAACAGATTGGGTGTACCTTTAGCACGGCACAAATGCTTAGGACCTACAGTATGTCTAGAATACCTTGGAATTATTCTTGATAGTATGAATATGCAGGCCAGATTACCCTCAAACAAGGTGCATAGGATCACTGAATTTATTGAGACCTTATTGGGACAGTCTTCCTGTACCAAACAAGAGTTACTTCAGCTTTTAGGGCACTTCAATTTTGCTTCCAGAGTGATCTTACCAGGAAGATCATTTGTCTCCTATTTAATTCAGCTTTCCACCACAGTCAAAGAATTGTGGCATAGAGTCACCCTGTCTCAGCATTGCCAGGAAGATTTACACATGTGGCATAAATTTCTTAGAGAATGGAATGGTCTGTCCCTATTTTATGAATCAGACTTCACTACTAGCCATGATATGAAACTTTATACGGATGCATCTTTGGTGGGTTTTGCTGCAGTTTTTGGTTCACAGTGGTTTTATTCAAAATGGCCAGAACAACTTCCTTCAGTATCTGATGGTGATCTATCTATGGCCTTTCGCGAGCTTTATCCCATAGTTGCTGCTGCGGTCGTCTGGGGGAAGTGCTGGGCCAAAAAACGAATCCTGTTCATGTGTGACAATCTATCAGCTGTGTATATAATACAGAAAGGACGTTCCAAGTGCTTAGCCATTATGAAATTGATGCGTACACTTACATGGACAGCAGCTGTCAATAACTTTCATTTTTCATCCAAACATCTACGAACTCATACGAATGTGGCGGCTGACAGTTTATCTCGTTTATGTTTGCAGAAATTTCGTATGGTTGCTCCTCATGCAGCTCTACACCCACAAATGTGCCCAAACCCAGAGGATCTATTATGGGACCAGATAATCTCAGTAATACAATGACTTCTTTGTGGGACTATGCAGTGAGTGATCAAACGTTAAAAACATATGAAACAGCTTTACAGGCCTTTACAATGTTTCTGTTAATGAATAATACTGCTTCCAGTATTTACCCATTACCACAAGTTTCAGAGGAGACATTACTTCTTTTTATTGCCCATTGTTATAAGTCATTGTGCCTGAAACATTCTACAATTAAATTGTACATTTGTGGAATACGTTTCATGTATTTGAAGGCAGGTATACCCTGTCTTTTGCTTGGAGGTGGCAGTTCCTATGTGCGTATCAATACCCTGTTGAAAGCAATAAAAAGAATTCAAGGCCAGAGCAAACGCCCAAGACATCCAATTACTGGGGATATTTTGAGACAGATGTGTGAAATTCTCAAAACAGGCTACATCTCGGAATATACAGACTGCTTATTACAGGCTGTATGTGCTACAGCTTTCTTTGGATTTCTAAGATGTGGGGAATTTACAACTGAGCAGCAATCCTTTGATCCTCAAACTAACTTGTGTCTGAGTGACTTAACTTTTTCGGATGGTCATGCTGACTTATTTCTAAAGTCATCTAAAACAGATCCATTCAGACAAGGAATAGTTATACCATTGTATAAGCTAGAGAACAGTGTGGATTTATGTCCTTACACCTTGTTAAGGAACTATCTAGCTCTACGCACTACGAGATTTGTGCTGAGGAACTTACCATCAGAACCATTATTCTTAACGGAATTGGGTGATCCTCTAAGTAGATCTTACTTTATCTATCATTTAAAAGAGTTGCTTAAAAGAAAAGGACTAGACACTGCCTATTATTCTGGGCATTCGTTTCGGATTGGTGCCGCAAGCTCTGCCTGTACAGCGCGCTTAGAAGATCATTTGATTAAAACACTTGGGAGGTGGTCGTCAGACTGTTACAGAGTGTATATTCATACACCAAGATGTGTGATTAAACAGGCACAAACAGCTTTAATTAACCCTTGTCCTGCTGAATAAATTCATTTTACCGTGCCATTTGCTATCAATCATTAGATAGAATGCATTTATTCAATTCACAAACTCACTAGCAAACAGTGTAGGTCCTGATGAGTTTTGTCATCTGATCTGGATCTGCAATGTTTGCGAAAATAAGGGTCTTTGTGTTGGGTAGGACAAGGATTGAGGGACATGCTAGTTATCAGTAAGTCGCTGTGACCTAGTTATTTGATCTGTATTGGCTTGCAATGTACAAGCTGATTTGACTAAAGGTAGCAATGCAGGCATTTTATTCCTAATTTAATGCAACTTCCAGATCTATTTCAGTTTCAATTTAAACCTAGGTGGTCTTGTCAGATATATCAGTGCAATTTATAACTGGAATGACAGCCCACATTATGCTTGTCAACACAATTAACCCAAGATAACATTTGTTTAACTTTATATGTATTTATTGTCCTAATGACATTCTGCCTAAATCTGCTATGACATTTAACAGTGTTGAAATATTAGCAGACGGTTTAACATTTTTGTGATCATTTAGAGGCTGATGATGGTTATATATATATATATATATATATTTTTTTTTTTTAACTTATATACCTTACTCCTTGGGGAACCAGTCAGCTGTGAACCAAATCACATCTGACTTGTTTTGGGGGAAACAGTTACTTTCTTATTGAAATTAATCTGTTTTCTCCCCAAGTCGCCGGTAATTTACGATGATATTTGCATTCTTCATTATTCATCCTTGGTCAAACATTGCTGATGACCGTATAGTAATTAGCATAGCACTATACTATCAGAATACTGCTTGTCTGAATACCACTCCGCGCGCCATGCGGAACTGCGACATCTCCGCGCGCCATGCGGACTGCGACATCTCTGCCGTCGGGCAGAACTGCTCCGCGCGCCATGCGGAATTGCGATCCGCGCGCCATGCGGAATTGCGACATCTCTGCCGTCGGGCAGAACTGCGAATGCAACAGCGTGCATCTAAGCAGGCTAGTGTAGTGCTCATGCTATACAGCATAGATTTTCCTAGTCAGCAGTTTTGGCCAAGTTCATCAAATGCTAGCTTCTTTCGCTAGGCTTAGACCACCCTTCGTCCAAGCGATCTGCGCGCCATGCAGGTTCCGGCTTGTTCCCGCGGAAAAAGCTAGTATATTTGCTGCACTGGGCTGGTTCTCCTGATGCCAAATATATTTAATATATGTATATAAATAAAGAAGTAGTATTAAGTGGACTTGCTCGTTTTCATTAATAGGTAGCTCAAAATAAATGATGATTTATTTGAAAGAATAAATATGGTTTATTTTGAGTGTTTGTCATTTACATACTGTGTCAGCATTTTCTCTATGGTCCTTGCAGGTATTTAATTTCATTTCTAACCTGCATCACTTCAGTTTTGGCATTGAGCCTGACTAGCGTGGATGTTATCCACCACCACCCCACCACCATAACCATCATCAGTTTCTGTGGGGATAGTCAGCCCAGGTTTAAGTTGGGTTTTAATTTACTTTTAAGGACATTTCACAGATGGAAGGGGGAAACAGTTACTTTCTTATTGAAATTAACCTGTTTTCTCCCCAAGTCGCCGGTAATTTACGATGATATTTGCATTCTTCATTATTCATCCTTGGTCAAACATTGCTGATGACCGTATAGTAATTAGCATAGCACTATACTATCAGAATACTGCTTGTCTGATTACCACTCCGCGCGCCATGCGGAACTGCGACATCTCCGCGCGCCATGCGGACTGCGACATCTCTGCCGTCGGGCAGAACTGCTCCGCGCGCCATGCGGAATTGCGATCCGCGCGCCATGCGGAATTGCGACATCTCTGCCGTCGGGCAGAACTGCGAATGCAACAGCGTGCATCTAAGCAGGCTAGTGTAGTGCTCATGCTATACAGCATAGATTTTCCTAGTCAGCAGTTTTGGCCAAGTTCATCAAATGCTAGCTTCTTTCGCTAGGCTTAGACCACCCTTCGTCCAAGCGATCTGCGCGCCATGCAGGTTCCGGCTTGGTCCCGCGGAAAAAGCTAGTATATTTGCTGCACTGGGCTGGTTCTCCTGATGCCAAATATATTTAATATATGTATATAAATAAAGAAGTAGTATTAAGTGGACTTGCTCGTTTTCATTAATAGGTAGCTCAAAATAAAGAATAGTTTTCAATGTGATTTTGACCTTTCACCTAAATACATCACGACAACACGCCTATATAATTTTGACTCCACTTAAGCCCCACTGGTATATAGTAAAACTGGGGTTTACAGGGGAAACACTATTTTCCTTATTTCTGCTCTAAAATATAAATTGTGGGTACTTGTTAGAACCGCCTCATAATGCGTTTCTAACGAATATCCAAAATCTATATTTTGAGCAGAAATAAGAAAAATATCACAATTTTTCATCTTAAATTTTTCATATTTTCGGCGATAAAGGTTACAATGTATTTATATAGGCGTGTTTTCGTAATGTTTTCTCATCACTGTAGCGCTAAAAATCTATTACTCAGTTAAATCAGATAATCATATAACATTTTTAGACGTCAGTATTTTAGAATTAAAAAGTATTTTTGCTAAACTAAAAACTGCTTTGGTAAATCTTTTACTTTTAATAGAAGAGCTGTTGCAGATGGCATATTTTACTTAAAAGTAAGAAAAGTCCCTAAGGCATTGTCTAACAAACAGAAAGATATTACTGAGTGCTGTATTCATAAAGAGCAGCAGTGCATAAACAAGACACCTCAGGTTTATATTTATTTACCCCACCCAATTTCATGAACATTTTACGCCAAAACTAGCTATTACTTTGCAAAATATAATCTGTTTTAGTAGACGGAGCTCTAAAGGCAAAGTATCAGGAGAAGGTAAAGCCTTTTGTTCAGTAACAGAAAAATGGCCGAAAATGGGTACCCCCATTTTTGGCATTTGACTAGCCCAAGTGGCCCTGAACATTTGGTCAAGTTTACCAAAATCTAGTGAACTGTTACTCTTCCATTGTTAAATTTAACCCTTATCTTGCTGTTCGCGACAGCCCCTATCTTTGCAAATAGTGTAGATCCAGATCAGATGGCTTCTGAAGAAGCTATCTGATCAGATTCTACACTGTTTGACATTCAGTTTATGAATTTTTAGTGATAAATTACATCAAGTAATTTGATTGGTTGATAGACAGAAATGGGTCTGACTTAAATGAATATTCAGCAAGATAAGGGTTAAGTAAGTTCGAAAATAATTTGTCATTTAGTTTCTAAGATCTGCTATGAATAATTTAATTTGTGATACAAAATCAACTTTTCATAAAACAGTAGGTGCAGTCGTAGTATTTTACTTTAAAGGGGGAAATTTAGGTGGATATTTACTAAGAGATTTGTCTAACATCCAGAGAAACGTATAATATATTATTACTGTATTGTCCGTCTTCATTTTTGTCATAGGACTTTGAATTTCACCTCAACCATCCGGATTCATTAATGATTGGCGATGAGCTTGAGATCAACTTTACAGCAAAGCATATTGGCAAATCTAACAGAGCAGTGAAACGTGCTAAAATTAGCGTCTCACCAAAACTCTACACTGATACAGTTGGGAAAGCGTTCTTCACCAAGACATTCGAGGACATGGAGATGAAGCCAAAAGATGGTAAGATAGCGTAGTGGAATAAATAAACTCAGCCTATTTCCCGCATTTATGTGACAGATTCCATTTATTGTCCCGTTTATATGGAAATCCTCTTATCAGAGAAACGGGATCCAGGGAAACAGGGTCCAATCCAAGACTTAAAGGACATAGCTTCAGGGTTCGATCTAGGATTTTTTTTTTCCTTTCGCCATCACCTTCGCCAGTTTGTGTTTTGGTGCCAACTTCTTAAAAAAGTGAACCGGTTGTAACAACTTGCATTTCTTAGTTCATTGCCCATTCTGTATTACGTATTCTGGGCTCTGAGACGAATAAATTTACGATAGTTTTACTCAGTTATATGATGTAGATCTTTTAACTAGAGGATATGCTCAGCATGCTCTTCGTTCTTACACCGATTCTGAAATTAATCACAAATGCCATTACATGATAATACTTTCCATTTATAATGGTTTGGATTTATAGATTTGCCTAGTATCTGTATCTTCCGGGACAGTTCGGTTATTTCATCCATTCCTACTTATTTTCCCAATACTGTAGCACTCATGATTTGCCATGAACACAATAAATTCGATAAACTTGTTTCAGATCTTAATATTGATACGAACAGTCCTGAGACTGTATAATCTCAGTGTATTGCTATCCTGCTGCTGGTCATAAAATTACCAGCAATTTAAATACATTCTTGGGCCTAGGATAAGAAATATTATTTCTAAAGGACCGCAATAAAGATAAAGAGGAATTTACATGAGTGTTCATATACTATTGATTTTATAAAATGAGTTGAGGTAAAGGGATAAAATGCGAGGCTTCGTGGAGCATTTTATCCCTTTTCCTCAACGAATTTAATAAATTCAATAATACATGAGCACGAATGCAATATTTTATTTATCATATGACATTTAAAAACGATCGTCTTACAAAAAATATCAATATTCCGCCATTAGTATACGCGACGTCGTTAAGGACGCCATACATGTAACGTTACCGGACGTATCTAACTAATTTGCATATTTAATCCCCTAGTGGATTATCGAATTTATTACATGGCGTTATTACATTCTCAGACGCGACGCCATATGATAATTCCATTTTAAATTGATTTCAGTAAGTGTAGAGAAGAAATCACTGCTGCCTTGAATGAATTCGGTAACCAATGGTGTAAGCGAGAGTGTGTTGAGCATAAAGCCCTTAAAGCATGGAAACTTAGAATTTGAAACCAGTGAACAAACGCATATTTTTTATTCTCAAAATACTAACTTACAACTCCTTAACCTAAGTAGAAGTAAAACAAAGATCAGGAATTGATACAATTAACTTACTCCATCCATAAAAGACACCAAGGGGAAAGAAATACAAACATTAAGCGACCAGACCATAATGGAAACCTAAACAAAGGAAGGCCATATGGACAGTTACTTTCCCACAAAATGGCCATATGGCCATCCAAAATTAAAAGACACAAGTGATACACACAGTAAGTAACAAACAACAACATAAATAAATCGCCACAGAAGAGCCGCCTTGGAACGGTCAGTGGAAGATCTCCACCGGGGGGCTTAAATCGATTTTACGTGGCCACAATCCTCGCCCTTACTTCCGTCGCGATTTAGACAAATAATTTGTTCAGTCCGCATGAAGGCCTCCTAACTCATCAGTGCAACATCTCCGTGAACACAGAAATCAAAGAACCACAGAGGTGAGACAACGGTGAGGACTCGACAGCAAGAAACCACTGAAATGCTGGAGCAAAAGAAAACCAACAGTTAGACTCCGATGAGCCCGACCAGAGACAGAGCATCAGGCACCAAGACGCCTTTACGTCACCTTAAACTAAGTATTCAAGAATTTATTAAGAAGTATTTTGGGCTCTGGCAAACAAGACATCGAACAACTGTCATCGGTGTTTGACGGCTCCAATATGTTAATACTCTTCAGCAAGAGCTTGGTGGTACCAAGGCCTATGAACTACTGCAGAGAGGTCCGTAGTTAATGGCCACATTTGTCATTCAGCCACCAGATATGATGTACGTGTTACAGAAAACCAAGACGAGCTTCCTACGCTATATTGGTTTCTTCATAAAAAACATACAAAGTACGGTTTATTGCAAATTCAAGCTCTTGTGCCACCACTGAACTTTCTAAATTATTAACTTAATGTAATTAAAAATTGCGACAAAGAATTTGAAAGAGCAGGGAGAAATCTGTTTTGGTCTATAAAAAACTCGAATGAGGTTTTAATTAAAATGATATCCAAGCATTTTCGTGATTTTAGTCTGCCTTCTTATGATTTTCCACGCTTAACACTGCACTTCCTAATAATCTTATAAAATAAAATTATAATAATAATTTAATTGGATGGACATTTCATGGAGAATATTCCCTCAATCTCGCTTGTACTTGAAGAATTGTTTTTTTTTTTCACTTCTGCAGAGCAAAAAAAAAAATATACATTATTGTTTTGTCAGAAAGTGTGTGAAGCTCTCACATTTGAAAATATTTATGCCCCCAACTACGAAGTTGTAGGGGCATACTGCTTTTACTTCGTTCGTCCGTCCTCCCGTCCGTCCGTCCGACCATCCGCCACCCATTATAGGATGTATTATATATGTATCTGAGGAACATTATATGCTAGGGCTCTGAAATATCGTGTGTGGATTGCTGATGAATTTATGAAAAAATTGCTGACCCATATTTTTTTTTCAGTCAGAGGCCCGAATGCAGAGTATTGCCCCTCGATGCAAAGGGTCACGAGTTCTAGTCGCAATTTTTTCTCAACTTCATTTCTTAGAGATTTGTGAATTTAGGCAAACAAAATATATCAAGAATTACTTGGGCTAGACTCTTTAAATTTTGCAGTGTGTTGGAACCGATGTGAAGATGACCTGATTTAATATCAATAAAATTTTATAAAAAATTCACCAAATTATGCCCGTGTGTGGACTAAGGCATTTCAGCATAGGGAAAAGCAATTAAGCATAATATCTCAAGAACAGCTAGGCTAGGTTTTTGAAACTTTGCAGGCTATTTGGAACTTATATATGGTTGGATTTATTAAATATTGGCATACTTTTTTATGAAAAACAACCAAATTACCCCCATCGCCCTTTTCGGACTTAGGCATTTGGCATAGAAGAGTTTGTGAGGCATATTGATTTGCCTTTGTTCGTCCCTCCGCGGCCGCTCAGCATAACTTAAGAACCATACATGTATATTGGGGTATTGACATTTTATATTTGGAGTTCTTATAAGAAAAAGTTGACACATATTTTTCTCATCAGAATTAATCCCCTATCCTGAGTTATGGCTCTTTGCAAAAATAAGGATGAAATCTTGTCAGCAAAATATCTCATAATGTATTTAAGCTAGAGCCTTGAAACTTATTGAATGGATTCGAAATGAGGCATAGATAACCTGCTTAACTTTCGAATAAATTTTGAAAAATTCTTCATGAGTTATTACCCTTTGTAAATGTGGACCTTTTACCTTGTCAGCAAAATATATGTCAAACACTGTTGGAGCTAGAGCCTTAAAACATCATGAATAGATTAGGGACGAGAACATGACCGATCTGATTACATTTTGAATGCATTCTGAAAAACGCTATGATTTATGGCCCTTTGTAAATTTGGGCATTTTGCCTTGTCAGCAAAATATCTCACATTACGATAACACACCCGTGCGTCATAATGCACTTTCTTTACATCTCCAAAACGGTCAATTTTCTGATGAAAATTTATGATTTTATTCTTATCTATACTCAAAAGATAGATTGTGGATGCTCGTTAGAACCGCCTCACTGTGATCTCTTTATAAAGTGGGGTGTAAGGGGGTGTTCAATTCACGAACTTGTTAGCGTGATGAAAAGCTGTTAAAGCTAGATCCTTGAAACTGCAAGAATAAATTGGTAGTGGTGAGAAGACATTACGACAACACACCCGTGTGACATAGTGCATTTTTTACATCTCCAAAATGGTTACTTTACTGATGAAAATTTGTGATAATTTTCTTATTTAATCTTAAAACGTAGGTTGTAGGTGCTCGTTAGAACCGCCTCATAGAGGCGGTTCTAACGAGTACCCACAACCTATGTCTCGGAGCATTAATAAGAAAAATAATATATAGCCCCGTAAACCCCAGTTTTCAGTGTATAAAGTGGGGTTTAGGGGGTGGCCTTCTTTTCACGGACTTGTTCACGTGATTATTACCTAATTACCTTTCGAATAAATTCTGAAAAATACTTAAAGAGTTATGATCCCTTGTAATTTTGGCATTTTTTGTTGGAGCAACAGGCCCTATCTCTGATCGGGCCAATCGGAGTCTCACTGTTGGTTTTCTTTTGATCCAGCATTTGAGTGGTTTCTTGCAGTCGAGTCCTCACCGTCGTTTCATCTCTGTGGTTGTTATGCCCCCAACTTCGAAGAAGTTGGAGGGGTATATTGGTTCTGGGAGGTTTGTGCGTCTGTCCGTCCTTCCGTCCGTCCGTGCGTGCGTCCGTCCGTTACACTTTATGGTGCATTACATTACTTCTGAACCGTGCAAGCTAGGGTTTTGAAATTCATATATGGATTCCTCATGGAAAATTAGGGGACGCGTATTTTTTCTCATCCGGATTATGCCCCTTTCAAGAGTTATTGCCCTTTGCATTTTTTTTGATAAAATGTTTTCAGCAAAATATTTCAAAAACAATAAGAGCTAAAGCCTTGAAAGTTAGTGAATATATTGGGGGTGATGAATAGATGACCTGATTAACTTTTGAATAAATTCCGAAAAATACTGCATGAGTTATGGCGCTTTGTCTTTTGGGGTATTTGTACATTGTACCTCTATATGCTTTGTGATGCATAGCATAACTTTAGAACCTTTTAATGCTAGGGTTTTGAAATTTCATATATGGATTCCTCATGGAAAATTAGGGAACACATATTTTTCGTCATCCAGATTGAGCCCCCTTCAGAGTTGTTGCCCTTTAAGATGTTTTGATAAAATCTTGTCAGCAAAATATCTCAAAACCAATAAGAGCTAGAGCCTTGAAAGTTGGTGAATGGATTGGTGGTGATGAGTAGATGACCTGATTAACTTTAACTAAATTCCGAAAAATACTTCATGAGTTATGACCCTTTGTCACTTTGGGTATTTGTGCATTGTACCTCTATATGCTTTGTGATGCATAGCACAACTTCAGAACCGTGTAAGCTAGGGCTTTGAAATTTCATATATGGATTCCTCATGAAATTTCTTTTCTAATTCAGATTGTGCCTCCTTCGAGAGTTATTGCCCTTTGAAGTTTTTTTTTGTCATAAAATCTTGTCAGCGAAATATCTCGATAACTATAAGAGCTAGAGCCTTGAAAGTTAGTGAATGGATTGGTAGTGATTAAATTTTGACTAAATTCCGAAAAATACTTCATGAGTTATGGCCCCTTTGTCACTTTGGGTATTTGTACATTGTACCTCTTTATGCGTTGTGATGCATAACATTACTTTAGAACCGTGTATGCTAGGGTTTTGAAATTTCATATATGGATTCCTCGTGGAAAATTAGGGTACATATATTTTTTTGTCGTCCGGATTGTGCCCCTTTCAAGAGTTATTGCCCTTTGAATTTTTTTTTATAAAATCTTTGCAGCAAAATATTTAAAAAATTATAAGAGCTACAGCCTTGAAAGTTGCTAAATAGATTGATGGTGATGAGTAGATGACCTGACTAAATTTTGACTGAATTCCGAATGATGGCCCCTTGTCACTTTGGGTATTTGTACATTGTGAACTAAGTACATTGCGAAAAGCAGATCGTATGAGCCGTGTGCCTGTGAAATGGATAGAGTGCTGGACTACGAATCAGTTGGTGGACAATGGATTTTTTTCTTCTTTTCCTGTTTACTTCATAAACACACATAAACAGATTTTATGCCCATCGCACAACAAAGTTGTTAGGGGGTCGGGATATTGCATGTGTCCTGTACGTACATACATACAAGTCACATTCATGCAAAACATGCACACATGCACTCATGCAAAAATGTACACATGCCTATATGCACATTCATGCATGCATGCACATACACACATGTATGCGCAAACATGCATACGTGCATGCACTCACACACACATGCATGCATATGCACACACAAATGCAGGTATGCATGAACGCATACATGCACACATGCATGCATGCAGATGCACACACGTACATGCATGTACACATGCATGCACAAACATGCTTGCATGCACTCATGCATACATGCTCATATACATACTTGCATTCACATGCACGCACACTTATGCATACATACAAACACTCACACATTGCAGGCATGTCAGCATACATGCATGTGCACATACACTCATGCATGCACACACATATGCATATGTGCATGTATGAACACACACTCATGCAGGCACGCATGAACACTTACATACATGCATGCATGTGCATGCATGCATGTACATAAACACTAAAGCATAAATGCACACACGCATGCATGCATGCAAGCGCACATGCATGTACACATACAATAATGCATGCATATATACACATACAAATATGCACGCATATATGCATGCATGCAATGCACACATGCATGCATGCACATACACGCATGCATGTACAGATTCAGGCACACACATACTTGCATGCACGCATGCATATTTGTACTGATGCATGCATGCACACATACATGCATGCACATACATGCATGTGTATGCACTCATGCATGCACACACACTTATACATAAATGCAGTCACTCACACATGCATGCATGCAAGCACACATGTAGGCATACATACAATTATGAACACATGCATTTGTGCATGTAACTCACATACATACATGCACATGCATGTGTATGCACTACTCATGTATGGATTCACTCACACATTCATGCACGAACACATACATGCATGCACACACACACACATACATTTGGTTATGGCCCTTGGAAAATTGGGCATTATGCGGCAAGCATATGGTTTGGGGCATTGTGTTTTAGAAACACCATTTCTAGTTAAATTTTTGTGTTTACGTAAATGTTGCACGGATAAGTTAGGAGGCCTATCTGATTCACTTTTGAATGCATTCTGAAAAATTCTTCATGAGTTAAGGCCCTTTGTAATTTGTGCATGTTTACCTTGTCAGTAGAATATCACAAAAACTATTGGAGCTACAGCCTTGAAACTTCATGACTAGATTGGTCGTGATGTGTAGATTACCTGAATAACTTTTGAATGCATTCTGAAAAAAAACTATTTCATTAGTTATGACCCTTTGTAAATTTCGGCATTTTAACCTTGTCAGTAAAATTTCTCAAATACTGTTGGAGCTAGAGCCTTGACACTTTATAAATAGGTTGGTAGTGTTCAGTAGATGACCTGATTCATTTTTTAAATAAATCCGCAAAACACTTCAGGACTTATGGCCGTTTGTAAATATGGGTATATTTACAGTGTCAGAAAAATATCTCGAAAACGATTAAGGCTAAAACCCTTTTGTATGAATAATAGATTGCTAGTAACTTGCAGATAACCAGATTTACTTTTGAATAAACATTAATGATACTTGGTACAAGCTTGTATCTAGGATTGATTTTTTTGGGCCGGTATCCATGTTTGACCATGGTCTAGATTATATGGTTTAGTGACTTGGCGCCGCCACAGGCGAGACAAAGCCTTCGGTGGAATTCTTGTATCTACAGAAGTTCTCCGCAACTCCTACAGTTTTCAAGGGATTTGAAGAAACTTTACTGTTATTGTTCCCTTGCTTATGACCTGAAGATGATAATATATTATGTAGGTCATGTTCGACTGATTTTTGCTCACCTGGGCCGTCAGCCATCGCTCATTTGACCAGATATAATTCTGAAACCTCTTTGCTGATCCAAGTCATTTCTCAACTGCAGCATGCCCCTAGTCGGGCATTGATGGCATATGCTTTTTATCAAAATCAAATAAAAACTTTGGTTTCTATGACAACAACAAGGTCCAATAGACTTACAGTAGGAAAATCGTTTTCAACACCGTAGAAGCACAGAGAAAACTTGGAGTGCACGAGTGGATTGTGCGACTGTTAAAGGGGATGTATGCTAGTGCTCGGAGCCGTGTCCGTGTTGGTGATGGTTATGGTGCAGAGTTCGAGGTGAAGATTGGTGTTCATCAAGGCTCTTTTCTCAGCCCATTGCTTTTCACCATTGTGCTTGAAGCCTTGTCTCAAGAGTGCCGCTCTTGAGTTCCCTGTCAATGACCTTGTCATCATAGCTGAATCACTCGAGGAATGTGTCAGGAGGCTCTTGGAAAGAGGCAATGGAGGAAAACGGGCTGAGAGTAAATGCAGGACCTTCTGCAGAGTACGGGTTAGTTCCCATGTGCTGTATGTCACACAGGAGAGGGCAACAACAGTATTTTCGCAATGGTTGCAAGTTCTGGGTGCACAAGAAATACAGTGGGCTTGAGCGCTCGACAGATGGCCCGGATTAGAGGTATACACGGTGTCAAGGATCTGCATGTCCCTTATATGGCAGACCACAGAGGGAAGTCCAAGTCGGATCTTACAAGCTAGAAGTGGTATCTTCCTTTTGCTTCTTAGGTGACATGCTTTCAGCAGCGGTTGGCTGTGATCTTTCGACCACATCACGTGTGAAAACAGCCTAGGAGAAATTCAAGGAGCTGCTAACAGGCAACAGTGTTGTTTCAATCTTCTTGAATATGTACCAAATATTTGTCTTAATGATATCTTGGTCAAGTTTGAGTGTGGGTCATGTTGAATTAACACTAGGTCACTAGATCAGATTGAAATAAAACCCTCTAGATGCCACGGTTTTGCTTCAGTCTTCGTGAAACTCTACAAGGTTGTTTGTCATGAGGATATCTTGGTCCGGCTGGAATATGGGTCATGTCAGATCAAACAGTAGGTTACTAGGTCAAATTGAATTAATACAATGTAGACCCTCTATAGTCCACAGTTTTTCTTCAATCTTCATGACACTTTCCAGAATGTTTAACTTGAAGATTTCTTTGTCAAGTTTGAATATACATGTGTATGCCATGTCCAATCAAAAACAAAATTACTATGTCAGATTGCTTTAATACCTTGTTTACCATCTAGCGGCTACAATTTTGCTCCACTTTTCATGAAACTTTGCCTGACCGTTTGACATGAGGATATCATAGCAATGTTTAAATATGAGTCATAATAGGTCAAAAATAAACGGTTCAAAACAATTAAAGGATCAAACTTTATACTTATTAATAACTAATGCATTTTTCTGTAAATTCACAGAGAATGTAAATGTTGAAATATGAGCAACATTATCTAAAGGATTTTTATAAATGCACTGAGGATGGGAAAAGGACAAAATATTCCTGTTTTTGTTTCAGAAAAAAAGCTGACAGTTACTCTGAAGAGATCTGATTACATGGAGCACCTTGCAGAAGGAGCTTTCCTTTATATAACAGCAACTGCTATCGCACCGACAGAATATTCAAGAGGTCGCGTTGTAAGACAAAGGCAGACTGTGTTCAAAGGACATGATTTCAAATTTCTGAAACCCGAGCTCCTCGTTGAGGTAGGTTCAACTAGATATTGACAACACTGTTAACTTATTTTAACTTTGATACCTATTCTTAAAGTGAAGATTAGCTGTTTGCCATCTTGTTAATGACTTTGACTTAACCCTCATCTTTAAGACTGGTTGCGTCTGAATTCAAAGATGGACAAGTCCACGTCAGAACTTCAGAGATGAAAGGGTTTGTGTCTCTGATTGATGGTAGGTGTGGGATAATTGTATCGATTTGCGATTATTGCCCATCACTTGTTTTGTTGTTGTCGGCTTTGGTTTAACGGCCCTTTCAAGATTATTTCACTCACATCATGCCGATCGTACCCGGAGAAAAAAACACTGACCTTCCGTTGCAGAACTTGGCGCCTCACATGTGACCCGAGCCAGGCCCAAAGTCGCAGCGGTGAGGGACCATATGATTGAGAGTCTGCGCACTTACCCACTAAGCAAGGGAGACCCATGCCTTCAATTCTAGGTCAAACAAACACATCACGAACACACGCCTGTATGATTTTGGCCCACTTACACACCACTTGTATATAGTAAAAGTTAGAATTATAGCAGTATACATGCATTTTATTTTTCTTTTCTGCCCGAAAACATAGATTTAGGGT
Source organism: Lucinisca nassula (assembly GCA_963580285.1). Lineage (NCBI taxonomy): Eukaryota > Metazoa > Mollusca > Bivalvia > Lucinida > Lucinidae > Lucinisca > Lucinisca nassula. The sequence goes on from OY757017.1 coordinate 125,276,270, forward strand.
ACCCGTTAGCAGCGCTTCACCAACGCGGTTCTAACGAGTACCCACAGCCTTTGTTTTGAACCGAAATATGAAAACATCAGAATTTTTATCAGAATATTTTCTCTGTTTGGTTGTAATATTTTCAATAAAGTTGAATATGCATGTTTTCCAAAATAATTACGCGATTAAGATAATTACCGTCCGTGCGAGGCGATTCTAACGAGTATCCACGATCTATGTTTTGAGCAGAAATAAGAAAAATATCACAATTTTTCATCTGAAAATATTCATTTTTCTGTAGTAAAATTTACAATGTATTTGTATAGGCGTGTTTTCATAATGCAAAGGATTAGCTTTCTGTAGAACAGATGTAACTGTGAAGGGATTGTGTGGCCGCTGTAAAGAGATCCTTACCCTTCTTTGCAGTGTTGGTTTATTTTATTGTCCTTTTTTATAATTATTTACAATTGCGGAAGTTTGAATTGTTGAAAAGTCCCTGATGAGGCCCAATCGGCCTATGCTTTCAAGTTTGGCTCAGATTTTTCTTGGCTAGCCTGGCACAGAAAATCTTGCACAAGGCGCCACAGTTTCAGTCCTGTCATGTAGTCCTTGCTTCCAAAAGATTACCTTTCTGTACAACATATAGAGAATCATGTATTATTGAATTTATAAAACGAGTTGAAGAAAAATTTAAAAAGCGAGGCTTCGTTGAGCTTTTTATCCCTTTTCCTCAACGAGTTTAATAAATGCAATAATACATGAGCACGAATGCAAGATTCTATTTATCATTTGACATTTAAAATGCTTTTAATTGACGATTTTTGTACGAAATTGGATATATTCCATTAGTAAACGCGACGTCGTTAAGGACGTAGTACATGTAAAGTTACAAGGCGTATCTAACTTATTTGCATGCATATTTAATCCACTAGTGGATTGCTGAACTTATTACATAGAGTTTATTTGGTTGTTTTGATCGATTACGGTGAAATAATTCACAAGTGTTCTAAGGCTTCCGAACAAAAAACGAGTGAGCGATAGCGAACGAGTTCTTAATACGAAAGCCTTAGAACACGAGTGAATTATTTCTCTGTAATCAATCAAAACAACAAAATAAACTATTTATTACATTTCCATTCATGTTTTACCTTTGAATTTCAAATTCAACCATTCTGATTTGCAGCCAAAACAGTTCCAGTCAGGGTATGGGTTTCAGGAGGCGTGGTTTAGTTTGAAAATCAGTCGCCATCTTGTTTTCATTTCAATGCAAAAATCATCCTGTCCTTGAAATACAGATGCACAAAGGTCATGGAATCGGAAATGTATTTTGAAGAAAATAATACTATATCATCGTGTTGCTGGTCTCTCCTCAGAAACGTTAAATTGACGCGAAAATTGAAGTCTGATTTCTATGATTTTATCAGATTTTCCGCCAAACGTCAACTATTGTTATTGTTGTTCCCAACGAGGTCAGCAACGTCGCCTAGCAGTTATGACGTTAATGGTGCATTATTGAGCTATCTGGAAAAAATGCTTCCAAAAATAAAATACATATGGCCGGTATTTTTCTTTAAAACAATACAAATGAATGCATTTTATGCAAAAATGCGAACAATTATGATGACAGGTAAACGAGTTTGAGAGGGATTCCCTAACCAGGTTTCGAACACCAGTTAGATCTATTTTTAGTTCGTGACAAAAATAGAATCGCCATATATGACGTTATACGACGTTCATTTTTGGCCTTGTTTGCTTAGGCCATGCCTGAATCGGAAAAAATATGACGCTGAATACCATGCCATAAGTAACGACACTCAGAGACTATACTGTCGCCATGTATGTGTAAAGTGACAGATTTATTTTTAGAACAGAAATTCCGAACACATGTTCTGAGCGAAGGGTAAACACGAATGAAAACGACCGTTTTCAGAAAGTTCTGAAGCTGTATTTGGCTCCAAAAGTGTACACATGACAAAAGAGTATGCATTGAAGATAAAAACAAGAAAAAAAATTGAGACCCGGTAGCTCAATAATGCACCTTTAAAACGCTCGAAACTGAGAAATGAAATAATTCACTGTTGAACGATTATCGAGGTTTCTTTCACTGAGAAAAATAGGTAATTCATTGTTAGAAATGGTATAAATGACGTTATTACATTCCTAGACGCGACGTCATATGATAAAATTAGTTCTGTGCGGAAGCATCATGTAGCCCGATCTATTTCTCCAAGCCCCGATGGGCGAAGGCGCACCCAGTGGTGCGTATGAAGTAAGTGTGTCGATAGCGAGAGATATCAGCACTATATTGGTCGTTGAGTTTTATTTCTCATTTCTCATTACGAAAACACGCCTATACCAATACATTGTAAAAAAATTTACCTTCAAAAAATGAAAATTTTAAGATGAAAAATTGTGCTAACGAGTACCAACAATCTATATTTTAGAGCAGGGTACTCGTTAGAACCGCCTCGTCGAGGCGGTTCTAACGATGACCAACAATCTATAATTTAGAGCAGAAATAAGAAAAATAAGGTTTACACCTGTAAACCCCAGTTTTACTACATAACAGTTTTCTGTTCAAAGGGGTCAAATTTATATAGGCCTGTTTTCGTGATGTATAAATGTAATTCAATACAATCATGTATTTATACCTATATAGTAAAATACTTTTCTTATATTATAGAATAAAGGGAACCTGGGATCAGTCGGCAAACCTATGGAATTTATAATCAGTTTGAAGAACCCCCTGGACACACCCCTGACAAACTGTGAATTGTCACTCGAGAGCAATGGCTTTGACGACCAGACAGATCTGAAACAAGAGTAAGCCAACCTTTCTAGAAGATATCAGAGTTTATTACATACCTACTATAGGAAAATTACATTAGAATCTTTCAATACAGGCTCATTTGTTCGCTATTTTGATGGCACAGTCACGTGACGGGGCCAAAAATCCATATAATAAGGATTTTGGCACTGCCTGTCCATATTGGCACTGCTCCACTCTGTTACTATAGCAATAGAACGTTAATGCCGTACTCCATAAGTTTCAAAATGGCCGCAGAAAAAAAATCACTTGAAGCAATCTCAACCCGACTTCTGGATCTAGACGGAGCGATAGAAGACAGTGATAACAATAGATTTTGAGAAAAGTCTGATATTTCGTGGCAAGCAAGAAAAATGAAAAACAAAATACTTTTCAAAAGAAGTTCTTTCACGATTTGGAAGCATTGTGAAGGACGATGCCTTCAAACACAGCGGGGTATCCCTACATTTGAAACAATAAGGTTTTGCCAACAACCTTAAACGAACAGATGAGCTGAAAATTGTGCGGAAGAAATCTGTGGGAGGGAAATATGTCCCCAAAAATTGTCTTGTATTTTAAGGTAAACATAAAACAGCCACTGCGACCGACTGCTACACACGGAATCGATTATGCAGTAGCTTGATGAATGACAGGAAGAGCCTTTAAAATTAAAATGGTCTTCAAATAAGCACAAAACATTCTGTAAAATACCTTAAAAAGCATTCTTTTAACTGCAGAAATTCTGTATATTAAATGGCGATTTGTTTTTGTTTTGAAACTTACAGTTGCGATGTCACTTGTGACGTAATTTACTGCGCACTACTATGTTACTGTATTACCGTGAGCATGGTTAGTGTAGGGCCTACTAATAAGTTATAAAATTTAAAAGGAATTTCTATTTTTTCGGCGGGTACCGAAAATATTTGATCTCGCGTGTTCCCAGCATCAACCTTTCAAACGTAAATATTCTCTTTGTCTTCATTTCTTCACGTTGCAATATAACTATCATATATAAATGATGTAATAAAGAGATTATGATATGGTGAAGGTGTGCCTCTAAGTCATATTGGCACCGGAAGTCATATTGGCCCTCGGGCTAAAGCACTCGGGCCAATATGACATACCGGTGCCAATATGACTTAGAGGCACATCTTTACCATATAATAACCTCTATTTATCGAATGAAGTCGTTGATAAGCAGTGGATAACGTCGTGTAATAAAATATCGTATGACCACACCTGTAATAACACTTTGGCGGGATTAAGTGACATTATTAAGACGTCCATGTCAACCATGTATTTTGTGGAAATTTTGTCAA